>JASDQU010203564.1:22876-35908 GCA_032191745.1 Picea mariana
TGATCCACAATGGGGATGTATCTCTCTTATAAATACATGACCTAACTCATCAATAGATGTGTCTATTGGCACAATAGGGCCAACTTGTACAACTGAATAATATAATTAATCTTTTACACAATATTAATTATCTTTACATAGTAGGGCCGACTTGTACCCTTTACAATACAAATTAGGGTTTCACAATAATCTTACTCTTAGACAATATAGCAAGAGATCTCACAAGCATCCTCTGGTGCTCTGCCACTAGGGACAAGTCCACATGTGCTCAACCACAGGGACGTCACTCTCAACAAATCAACTCAACTAAATCCATAGGAGTACGAACTGGACAGCCATCTCAAGTCGACTCAACTAAGTCCACAGGAGTCCAACAGGAGACCATCTCAAGTCATCTAAACTCAGTCCAAAGGAGCACGACAGGAGACCAACACAAGTCATCTCAACTCAATCCAGAGGAGTACGACTAGCCTATCACATAGGCGTTCTCATAGATCGCCTCAACTCAGTCCTAAGGAGAACGATCTGGAGAATGTCTCATGAAGTTGAAATCATCAACACTCCCTCTCAACTAGGGAGGAATTCTCCACCAGGCCAAGTCTCTCACAGAAGTACTCGAACTTCATCCTAGCAAGCGGTTTGGGGAAGACATCTACAACTTGCTCGTGTGTAGAAAGGTACTGCACATGTACTACTTTCCTCTGCACCATATCTCTGATGTAATGGTATTTGATCTCGATGTGTTTCAATTTATCGTGAAACACGGGATTCTTTGAGAGCTTCACACAGCTCTGGTTATCGCAATGGATAACGATGGAATCCATCTCATGTCCAAATAAGTCTGCAAGGAGCTTACGAAGCCACACTGCTTCGCGGACTGCCACACATAATGCAATGTACTCTGCTTCTGCGGTACTCAAAGCCACATAAGTTTGTTTCCTGTTGCACCAGGAAACCATGGCATATCCCAAGGTAAAACAACAACCAGAGGTGCTCTTCCGATCCACTGTGCTCCCTGCCCAGTCTGCATCGGCATATCCCTACAACCTCATGTCTACACCGGAGGCATATCTCAGTCCATAGCCAATTGTGCCTTGTAAATATCTCAACACATGCTTCACTGCTATCCAGTGTGTCTGTCTCGGCTAACTCATAAACTGACTCAGTACACTCACTGCATAGCATATATTAGGTCTGGTGTTAACTAGATACATCAATGATCCAATCAGTTGTCTGAAAAGATGTGGATCAATCTCGCCTGAATCAGAAGAAGTCTAGCTCAGTTTCTTCAAATTCATCGCCATCGGTGTAGCAATGGGTTTGCAGTCTGTCATCCCGAATTTCTTCAATATCTCAACTGTGTATTTCCCCTGACTCAGGAGAATCTCATCAGTCCTCTGCCACACTTCTAGTCCCAAGAAGTAGTGCATCATACCAAGGTCCTTCATCTCGAATTCAGAAGCCAATGCACGCTTGCATTCAACAATAAGGCTTTCTGAACTGGTGAGGAATAAGTCATCAACATATAGGACCAAAATTAGGCACTCATCACAAATAATGTTGTAGTATAGATTAGGATCAACAACACTCTTGTTGAAGCCCATTATCCCCTAGCCTAGGGAAAACTAAGGAGATTATGTCTCGAGGCCCACAAGTCCTAGACATGGAGTACCAAGAGCCAGATCGACTTGAGCATGGCCCTGGAGGGCCCATCCTTTTCTTCTTCAGCACCTCCACTTTGTCAGCAGCAGCAACATCCATCACATCGGCCTGGTCCTGCAGCAAAAATGGGTCTTGCTCCATGAGATAATGAGTCTGGGTATCATGGTATGTGTCACTCTAATTCTCAAAACATTTGAATATGTGCATTTAATTCTTTTTACTTCTAACGTGTGCTTGGACCTTATGCCTTTCCACTTGACCACACCTGGGGGGAATGACAGGATGCCCTAGTAAGTTGGTTCCCATAGGGTTTGAGTTGCCACTGGGGGGATTCATGAAAGGTCGTTCGTTCCCACCATACTTACCACTTTATATCTTTTTCTCGCTCATCCATCCCATACACTAGTCCGGGCATTGGGTTGGACAAACTAGCAAAGGGTTGTACCTTACCTTGTGGGAAGAAGGGGCTAAAGGCCCAGAGGGTAAAAGTAGCTAGCAAAAGATAAAAGCCAAAAGAATGAAACCTTCAGATGCTTCGCCCAGGGATCCCCGAGAAAGCAATAAAAGGCTTCTCAGCACGAAACAGAGGGACCCATAAAAATAATAAATCAAGACCTAGTTGGAGGATAGGGGGTCTCATCACGAGCCAGCCTATTAGGTCCATGGTCATGTAGCAGTATGACACTACCATTCAGCTGGTCACCACGCCAGGGTAGTGGCTCTTGGTGGCATAGCCAAGAGAAAGGGGGTCTCATCACAAACCAGCCTTCTCATTTCCATGAAATGTTTGTGGGTAACATTGTCACCACTAGTCACCACGCCAGGGCAATGTCCCCTAACTAGTCTCTTGAAAGAAAAAAGCAAATAAGAATAAAAGATTAAAGGCATGAATGGGCTTGGAAACATTTGCATCCATGACAAGGTGCAGCCCACCCTCTTCAAAGGCACCCACAGGTAAGCCATACATTTCCCTGTTATCACTGCACCCATTGCCCAGACATCCCCTACCACCTCATCCACTTACATGGCCTGGATTTGACTTCACCTGAAAACATCCCACATCCAATGAGCACTAGCCCAATAGGACATCCTAGCATCCCCTCCAAACCTGGCTTGTAGAATAGCATAATGTCTTTGAGGACTTGTCCGGGAAAGGGGGTTTCATGCACATGTTTAAATAACTTGATGATTAGATGTGATTGACATTGCTATGATCCCTGTAACTTATGAGCCCATGGAGGGCGTACTTGTTGATGTTGCAGGGCCACACCTGATGGACAGATACATATGGGGAGATGATTAGTTCGGACCTCCATAGGGATAAAATCCCACCAGATGGATGTTGAGACCCCAACCAGGGGCAGAGACAGATCAGGGGTTTGCACCAGAGAGAGAGGAGGACGTTCCACCAGGGACAGCTTGGCAGGCCTGGACCCAGGGGGGTCTTTCCCTTTTCACCATGACATCACCCAAGTTACCCATGACATCACCCAGCGTATTGGATGCTTTGGAGGCAGTTGTGTGCCAAGTGGCACATGTGGCAGGATCCTGAGGCCCAAGGAGGCCTAACATTTTGCTCTAGGAGGCCAACGTTGCCCTAAGAAGGCCTAACGTTACCCTAAAGGGGCATGACGTCATCTTTATAGCTTGATTTAGGGTTTTATTATGACATTTAATGTAAAAAATGGATAGTATGTGTCACTGGCCATGTTGGCATTTTTGACCTAATTCTGGTCATTGATATTGTTTAAATAAGGGTCTTAACCCTTGTATTATTCATCATCTTTCACTCACACTTGTGAGAACTGAAATTCACGCCCTATCTAGGGTTACTTGGATGAAATTTTAGGCGCACTTGTTTAGGAAGGCTAAATTTGGAGTATTTTGGCAAGTTTCTTGGTGGATATGTTCAATTAGGTTTTGCTTGATGATTCTTGATGTATGTAAGTTAAATTTCTGCAATTCTTCTTAATTGAATGGTTATAGTTATGTTATCTTGCATTTTACATTAAGATTATGAAATTGCTTGTTTAAAACCCTAGAAAGACTAGCACATGTTATTGTCCTAGCTTTAAAAGCCTTCACCTACTAGATCTTGTCAAGAGGTCGATTTTCTTGAARCATTTGCTAGGGCCTTGCCATTGCAACACCCTAGTYWTATTTGCTTCATCTTAGYYGTTTTTGCTTCATCWTTGAGTTRAAGAGGGAGGAARTTCTACTAAGGMCTAGGGTTACCTACACCTTAGTARCYARTTTCCCYWRGGTTTGATAGTTGGAGCCTTGGGTTACCAACACTCCATCTATTTATCCCTCTTGTCTTTGACTCTCCTACTATCATCATTYTCCTTCAACATTTGTTGCCATATCATTGACTCMATTTGCCCTAAAGCACTAGTCTAAGTCTTCTTATTGAGTGATTGATCAAAACAACCATCAAAACCTATACCTTGAGCTTCCTACTAACCATTTCTAACATTAGAATAGCCTAACCTACTGACATTGTTGTTGTTGTTACTAAAGTAAGCTACAACCATACATTGCAGCATTAAAAGATTCTAAAAGCAATTGAAAAGGTTGATTAATGCATTGCCTTGTTTGTTTCTAATAAATGCTAGTATTATGATGTTAATGGTTGATTATTCTTAGTCATTTTGAAGTTGTTTCAAGGCACTTATTGTGAAGTATCGCCTCATAAATATTGTTGTTATAATTTTCTGTTTACTTCATCATTATCAGCCAATTGTTTTATTTGAGAAAGTCTATGGTCTTATAAAGTGCTAACCAGCAAGTTGTACTTGCAATATATACAGTTTCTTGTTGCTTTGTTCTGGGCAGGTACACCTTGATATATTATCACTTCATTGGTTATAAACCCGGGACTTTCTGATCAATGGTGAGTTGTGAGAGGGGACCTTTTAATAGCCTTTTTGACCTTGCCTTCTCAAACCCCCAGGTCACCGGGGACATCTCCCCTGGGCCTACAACCCTAAATAGAAAGAGGAATCCTATTGAAGTGACAGTGATACGATACCCTCAAGTTACGCCAATATTGCTTTCCTTTTACCTTCCCTTTTATCAAAGTACAAATTGTGCGATAACAAAGCCAAAACTCATCAAGTATCCATCAATCTTCTCATACCATGCACGAGGTGCCTGTTTTAGTCCATACAGGGCTTTCTTCAACCTGCACACGTGAGACTCCTTCTCATGTATCACGAATCCATCTAGCTGCTTGATGTAAACTTCTTCCTCGATCTCTCCATTGAGAAAGACCGTCTTCACATCCATCTGATGTAGTCTCCAACCCATGGATGCAGCAAGGGAAATAATCGTACAAATGAAAGTGTATCAGGCAATAGGAGCAAATGTCTCCTCATAATCTATTCCCTCCACTTGAGAGAATCCTCTAGCCACAAATCTCGCTTTGTACTTCTCAACACTTCCATCAGCTGCATGTTTGATCTTATAGATCCACTTGGNACAGGAGCAAATGTCTCCTCATAATCTATTCCCTCCACTTGAGAGAATCCTCTAGCCACAAATCTCGCTTTGTACTTCTCAACACTTCCATCAGCTGCATGTTTGATCTTATAGATCCACTTGGAAGTCACTACGGACTTCCCTTTCGGTCTCGGAACAATATCCCACACATCATTCTTCATGATGGACTGGTACTCTTCGGTCATGGCATCTTGCCAAACATGCTGACCTGTTGCTTCTCCATGAAAAGAAGGCTCAGTATCAATGATGTGGCTCATAGCTAAAACATAGCTCGAAAATCTTTGTGGTCTCTTGCTCTCTCAGAATGTACCACGAGGAGTTGCATGTCCCTCTGCCTCTTGCAGAGTCTGTCGAGCCCATGCAGGCCTCTTCTGGCCTACTGCAATGTCTCTGGGAACATCAACTAGAGCTACGGGATCAACTGGATTAGTAACTGTCTCCCTCTGAACTGTTGAAGGGGGAAAAGGTCTTGTCTCTTCTTTGTTCTCGTTGTCAATCTCTATCTGAGATTCTCTGGATCTTCGAAAGGCTATCTCTTCCTCAAAGGTGACATCTATGCTAACTTTGATTTGTCTCTGACCAGAGATGTAGATTTGGTATGCCTTCGAAGATTCATTGTACCCCACAAATGTACCCTTCCTGCCTCTTGCAGTATCTCATAAAGAAACCTTTTTGTCCACAAGTTCTGCTAGCTCTACTTTCTTCTCAAATAGTTTGACTCCCTTTGAGTCAAGTGACTCCCTCTGAAGTCTAAAGGATAAACATCTGTCCTGGAGAAAATTGTGACATCATCCTTTTCCTGTGTTGTTATCCTGGAGACATCCCATGCCTTCTCAGGTCCTCTACTGCCTCTACAGTACTTTACTAAGCAAGGAGAAATATGGGCTCCCATACCAGGGATCATGGCCCTTCAATAATGAAATAAGAAATTTGGCCTCCCGTACTAGGATAATAACCAAGATGGCCTCCCGTAGGGATAACAACCAAAATGGCCTCCTGTACTAGGATAATAACCAACCAAGAAAATTTGGACTCCCATACTAGGGATAACGGTCCAAGTCATGAGGGCTCCCATTCCAAAAATAATACCCTTTATTATAAAATGCAAGCTACTACAAAGTAATGATGAAATCAAATAAGGCATGTAGTACAAAACTTACCTTAGTCTACAATCATGCTCAATCTTGCTTTTGGTCCTCCTGAGTGCAATATGCCCATAGACGATCAAACTGAGGTAAATCTGCTCTTCCACTTATACTTTGAATGAATGGTTCCCAATGGCTTGGAAGAGCATTGAGAGTAATCATGACAAGTTCTCTTTCTGTTATGCTTTCTCCAATGGCACCTAACTGATCTTTGATCTCTGAAATCTTCATAAAGAAGGTAGCAGTGGTCTCATCTTTCGTCATTGAATAGATGATTATCTTCCTATCTTTGACATCATTTGTCTTCCATTCAGCCTTCTCTTCATCGGTTGTTGTTGTTGGTAGAGTTCCTTCTATCAATCTCAATAGGTCACTCTCTTTTAGAGTGATGTGTAATCTTGACTTCCAGGAGTTGAAGTTGCTTGATCCATCAAGCCTATCTTCCACCAAAGTTATGTTCCTCATGGCTTGCAGATTCTTCACAAACCCTAACGGCTAGGCTAGAAACCCTAGCTTCAGAAAACCTGATGGCTAGGCTAGAAACCCTAGCTTCAGAAAACCTGACGGCTAGGCTAGGCTAGAAACCCTAGGTTTTGTTGGACTTATGACTTCCAACAAGAAGCCTTGGAGAGGCAAAAGAACCCTAGCGAGCAACAAAATTCCCCAACGACCTGTAGAAACCCTAGAAGCCAAAATCTGCAGAAACCCTAGGGCCAAAAATCCAAACTTCTTCAATTTCCAACCTGAGAGTTGCAGGTGGTGCGCTGGACTAGGCTGTACCTGTCTGTACAAAAACTAGGCCCAACATTCCAAGGGAAAGTGCTAAAACTAGCTTGACAAGGAAAATGGGTAAGGGTCGTTTTTGCAATTGCAGCAAGAAGGTGACGGCTAGCTTGAAAGAGTGTTGGAGTAGCTTGTGCAATGGCTATTCAGAAACACTGCTCTGATACCATATTGAATTTTTAATGCTTAGCTCAAGCACATGTAGTTTCTTTCAATTTAGCATGAACTTGAACCATAAACAATGCAGCAATACAATATACAATAGCTGCAGTAACCAAGATCACAAGAAGAATAACTGTGCACAAGACACAAGAAGTTATCCTGGGAAAACCCTTCTCAAACAAGGGAAAAACCCAGCAATCCTTTGCTATAGAGTCAAGAGAAGATCACCCTTTCACCACAAACCCTAGCACAGACAAGAGGGTGCTCTATGACCAAGAGAGCTAGCGCCTAAGAGAAGTGCGCACCAAATTTCAGATCTCCACAATGTGTGTTGTGAGAATGAGATATGATCCACAATGGGGATGTATCTCTCTTATAAATACATGACCTAACTCATCAATAGATGTGTCTATTGGCACAATAGGGCCAACTTGTACAACTGAATAATATAATTAATCTTTTACACAATATTAATTATCTTTACATAGTAGGGCCGACTTGTACCCTTTACAATATAAATCAGGGTTTCACAATAATCTTACTCTTAGACAATATAGCAAGGGATCTCACAAGCATCCTATAGTGCTCTTCCACTAGGGACAAGTCCACATGTGCTCAACCACAGGGACGTCACTCTCAACAGATCAACTCAACTAAATCCATAGGAGTACGAACTGGACAGCCATCTCAAGTCGACTCAACTAAGTCCATAGGAGTCCGACATGAGACCATCTCAAATCATCTCAACTCAGTCCAGAGGAGCACGACAGGAGACAAACACAAGTCATCTCAACTCAGTCTAGAGGAGTACGACTAGCCTATCACATAGGCGTTCTCACAGATCGTCTCAACTCAGTCCAAAGGAGAACGATCTGGAGAATGTCTCATAAAGCTGCAATCATCAACACAGGTATCTTGGAAACAAAAAAAATTAATTAAAGAAAGATCAAAAGTAACTGAAAACTCAGGCTCAACAGACAGAATTTATGTTGATAACTTGAAGAAAAAAACATGAATTCATTTTCTGATTAATTGATATTGTTTGAGAAACGTACATTAGGTGCACTTGGCAACACTTTTGTAATAGCACGCTTGCATGCAATCAGCTCTTCCATGAGAGCATAATCAGTGTGAAGACCTGTAAAAGGAAACAAAAGCATTGAGTAGAGACAACAATCTGCAGAATAGCAATTTGATTACACCAAACCTTTTAGCAATAAGCGCGTGCAAAGTCCTATCATACTTACGGCCAGAGGTATCACAGAGTACCACATCAAAGTTTTCCTCCTTTGCTCTGCGTACAGCCTGAGACAAAACTAAAGTAGAACAACATTCCAAAAGGTACATTAGTTTAAAGGTAAATGAATTTCTTCATTAACTAGTAAAGCCACCAGCCTATTTGAATTCAACAAGTGCTAAAAGTTGCAATCCATTTAGAGGAGATAAGTTTAGAAGGCCCTATCTTGAACTGGAATTACCTGAGGCTGGCTTAACTTTTTCTCCTTCACCTATGACAATCTCTGATTTCGTTCTTTTTGCCCATACTTCTAGTTGATCACTGGCAGCTGCTCGAAATGTATCACCTGCTGCCATTAGGACCTTATCATAGAATAGAAAAACATTCCCTAACATTAGAGTGTTGAATAACTACTGACAAGACATATTAATGTAAAAAATCATTATCTAAAGAGACTATAAAATACATTATACTTTACATAAGGAATTCTGACCAGTAAAAGAGAAGTCATCACTAACAACTCTGATGAGGAAAACTTATCGTTAGGGTGAAGTAATTTCAAAGGATAGACTGCCCTTTCCTCTCAATTGACAGTGTGAATATGAGCATTGAGGATCAATCAATAAAACTTAATGAAGTCAAAGATGGTTGCTGGTCAATCTATTGAATCAGAATCAAGGATATCATGCTAACCATTGAAAAAATATGATCAACACAAAGTGGAATTGCAATCAAAACCTCATAGTAGTAAAAGTTGAACAAATAGTGACATACTTCTTGAGTAAAAGCACAGAAAACATGAAGTACAAGAAATTACTAATAAATACTTATAAATTGCAAAAAGGGGAATCTTTAATGCTTCCAGGAAGAAAAGAAAAAAGCATATGCATGAAGAACCAACAATGAAAATCTTGTGTCACTGTAACCCCTGCAAAATAATTAAGTCTGTTGTACTCAGAAAAAAAATAAAATGTTTCTGAAAGATTCTGTATGTTGAAGAGCGTGTAATGGTAAAAGTAGAAGTTTCAGAAGGAGAAATGTTGTAGACAGAGTGGATTTTACATAATGCATATATGCAATTGACAAGAAACCTAAAGGAAAGATGTCAAATGTCAGGAATCACCAACAGATCTTTCTGGAAAATGTACAAACGTTGATGCTACCTCAGAAATGTTAAATGACATTCTGGAAACAACTCTGAAACTTGGAAACATGTCGCTTACATTTCTTTATGTTGATAGACATTAGGCATAATGTGCCAATCAAACCTGAAGTAAAGTTGGCATAAATAAACAAAAATAAACCGAGTATATTTCACTGAAGCTGTAAGGGAAGATGTGCCCAATATAATCTGAATGTGACAATTCAACCACATTGAAAAGCATAGCTTATTTCACAATTTCAAAATGCACCAGCTGAAATAACATCATGCAACTCTAACCTCTGATTAGAATACTGAGTTATTGCACTTTAAAAGGAGGAAAAGAAAATTCCTACAGCTGCTCCTAATCCAGGGATTGGGGGAAGAGATAGCACCTTTATTCCCTCATTTTTAAGTCTGTAAGCAAGTTTTCCTGCAAGTCAAAGGGGAGGAAAAACGATCACTTTCAAAACTATCCCTCATTTTGTTAACAAAATTGTACAGTGTACATGACAAAAGCTGAATGAAATAATGAAATACATAGAACTAAGTTACTAACCAATCCCAATTACCATATCAAAACAACATCAACAGACCCCTATAAAATGTAGTGCCTACCACTAGTGGCACAATTCTATAAAAAGTATTTTGTATTTATATTTAATCACCTATAGATGTCGTCTTTCCTCCTCCATTAACACCAACAATCATGATCACAGCTGGTCGCCTGTAAAAGAAAACACAATAATAAACTTCCCTAAATTTTGAGAATAAGCCAAAGAAGTAGAAGACCAGTATAAATATGAGCTTTGCAAGAATTAAGAAAACTTATACTTGAAGCCAAGTTGAAGCTCTGTATTTTGTACTTTTTTTGTCAATAAACCAGCCACCCTTTTCTTTAATGCGACCTGCAAATAGCCATGTATAATAAGCCAGTTTAAAACTGGTGTCAAGTTAGTAAAATATGTAATTGGACATATAAAATATATTTAGTCGCCACATGTTTTCTCAGAAAACGATTGGTAATTTTCTCACTCTAAGCAGATCTCTGATGTAACCAGTTATGAAATAGCAAAGGATTACTTATTACGCTTTTCTGATATTATTATAGTTACCTTGATCTCTTGTCCTGATTTGAGATTTCCAGCCAATATTTCTTTGCGCAGACTCTCAACAATATTAATTGCAGTTTTAGGGCCAAAGTCTGAGACAAGTAAAGCCTGGAAAAGTTTTAGAAATTTAATAAGCTTTGACAACTATCATAAACTCAGTATAACAAAAGATTCTCAGATCAAATTCCTATTTCAAAAACTAAAACTAGGTTTCTGGCCTATGCATCAACATTGCATGTAAGAGGAAAAATATATAACTTATCAGCATGTCATGTGCAAACAACTATATATTTTATCATGAGAACGAAGAGTAAAAGCGCTTATCCTGAATCTACAAGAAACATAGTTTATGTTACTACTTCTCGCCAGGAAAATTTCAATGGCTACCAAAAACACATCTCCGACTATTGTGAGACAGGTTCCCCCTCTAATTTTAAGAGAAAAACATTTTGCCCTTGGAAATGTCAATGAAATACCAAGCTTCAACCCTCCTTAGCCCAAATCATTGCAAGGATACACCTACTGTTCTTTTCCTTTGATCGTATATCTTTCTATCATGCCTTGAGGCAATATAATGACAGGGTGGATGAGAAACCCAATATGGGAGCAACAGCTAAGGAGGGGGGACTCCTCGTTGAAACCATGGAAGCCACCCTCGCTAAAATGGAATGGAAACCATAAGCACAACAAGAAGAGCTTGTTATCGCACAGTTTGTAGCTAGGTCAAAAGGCTAGAAGATAGAGGCCAAACTGGTGTAACAGGAACCTACCCCACCCAATGTCACTACGATGGGGAGGTTCTTTCTTTTTAGGGAGGTTAGGCCCAGGGGAGATGTCCCCGGTAACCTGGAGTTTTGAAGAGGCTAAGGTATAAAGGTCAAAGTGAAATTCCCTCTTCACGGGTCACCACCAAGCGCAAATAGTCGGGCTAAACAGCCAATAATGAAGTGTAGGCCCAAATGAGAACACCTGCCCGGAACAAAGCAACAGCAGACTAATACATGCAGGCTATGATTCAAAGGGTTAGTACTTCATATAACTATCTGATATCAATATATAAGCAATAGATATTGACGAGATCAATGTTTATTAATACAACAATGAAATAATATCAATTCATCAATAAATACCAAGATGATGTAGCAATCAGTGTGTCCAATCAATCCCTTATTCAATAAATGCTTTAAACCATCATCTAATTGCCTATAAAGAGAACTTGTTGCGTCAAGATGGAATAACCAAGGATGACGTCAACTTTTTAGGGTTAGTAATTAGTTAGGGTTTCAATTTAGCAAAGGTTTTGAGAGTTTGTTTGACCACTATCACTTCAACGTTGGAGGCCTAAGATCAGTGCCTAAGGGTAAATGGAGTCAAATTAAGGGAGGACGCAAAGGTTGAAGGAAAAGGGCAAAGGACTAGAGGAAAGGGTTCTGAAGTGCTGCTATGACAGGGCCCCAGAAACAAAACCCTAGGGGAAAGAGGCTCACTCCGGTGTTGCTTAAGCAAGGCCTCGTGCTCTTTCCTCCTTCCTTAGGTTTAACGTGGCAAAACGGCTAGCATAAAAGATAAATCAAGACACGAGAGTGTGGTGAGGGAGAGTGTTGCTAAAGCAAGGCCCTATCACCAAACCCTAGAAGCAGGACGGCCCTAGGTGTAGATAACCTAGGCCTGGGACGTCTCCTCCTTCTTGATTTTTAAAGGTACGGCTAGCACAAGGGGAAAAAGCAATAAGAGTGTAGCAATGGCTAGGCTCTTCCTTCCTTCTTCAATGGCTGAAAATTTCTCTTTTAGGGGACATGAGACAACGACCTACTTGTGTGTTTGTCCCCTAGGGTTTTAAAATCAGCAAAATTTATAATAAATGCAAGAATATAAAACTACAACCATTCAATCAAGAAGTTTTGCAGAAAAACACTTACATATCATCATGAAATAGCATTGCAAACCCTAGTTGTAAACCTTCCTCCAAGAGAAATGCTAAAAATGCCAAGAAATGCCTTCCTTCAACAAGTGCGCCTCACTCAAAGAGAACAAATACCCAAGTAGGGCGCAAAAATCCGATCTCACTAGGAGAGTGAGTGTTGTGTTATGTCAAAATGAGGATAAAACTCCTCAATATATACTGTATCAATGACCTTTAATTAATTTTAGGTCATAAAAAATAGCCGACAAGGCTTTAAACCAAAATCATATTGTTTTACATTAAATTGTCAAATTAAAACCCTAACTCAGCTGTAATAAAGGTAAAAGCCCCTTCAAGGGAGGCACTAGCCCCTTTTAGGGCAAATG
>JASDQU010203568.1:24677-40942 GCA_032191745.1 Picea mariana
TATATACAAAATCTTATATTTTCAACTTATTATGAAATGGTCATTATATTTTAATATTATATTTTTATTATTAAATGAGAATGATTGCTTATCTTTATTTGGATTTGACATCTAGATGGCAAGCTAACATAGTTTTACTAACTATTATGTATATAATTATTTGAAATAGTTTTTCGATAGAAGCTTAAGCTTAGATCACTACTTTTCATGTATTATGAGAAAGTGATATTTGATTTATTATCCATATTTAATGTGTTTTGAGTTCTTCAATGTGTATATAATTATTTGAAATAAGTTTTTTCTAAAAGCTTAGATCATTGTTTGAATTCATGTATTATGCTTGAATTTATGTATTATGAGAAAGTATCCATATTTAATGAGAAAAGTATCCATATTTAATGTGTTTTGAGTTCTTTAATATGCCATATAATTATGGTTCATAGTTATAAATTGTAATTACATTCACAACTTATTAGTAAAATTAACTTTAAATTTATAGTTATAAATTGTAATTGCATTGACAATTTATTAGTGAGATTAACTTTAAATGTGTTGAGATTAAGGATAATTTTGAAAAGAAAAATGTTTAGATAAATAAATACTTGTTGAAATTAAACACAAAATTAATATTTATAATCGAGGAAGATGTTGAATATCTTATTTACTATCCATATTTAATGTGTTTGAGTTTTTCAGTATGCCATATAGTTATGGTTCATAGTTATAAATTGTAATTGCATTGACAACTTATTAGTGAGATTAATTTCAAATGTGTTGAGATTAGGGACAATTTTGAAAAGAAAAATGTTTAGCTAAATAAATACTTGTTGAAATTAAACAAAAAATTAATATTTATGTAAATCTCTCAATAGTCCACTAAGATGTTGAATAGGTGCAGTAAAACTCATTGATAAACATAGAAGCATAATTTTTTTTTCTTTAAATAGAAGTTGAATATTTTTGAAACATATGCTASGCTCTTGATTAAGTTTAGATATCATTRTAGATCCATATTAAGTTGAGATCTATCATGTGTTGAGGGGGATCAAATCCCTCTAGGCCTAAACCTTTCCCCAATTTTTTCCAATCTAAAACAAAAAATTCACCTMAAGGACTTATCATTTTTCACACATGATAGATCCAATGTTAAGATGGATCTAAGTTGGTTATCTATCTATCTATCTATCTATCTATCTATCTATATCCAAACTAYGAATATCCTATCTACATTTCGTCAATTTAAGGAAGGATGTATCTCAAAGCACTCCCCTAAAGAAGTCATAAACAAAGACTTTCCTTGGGACTTGCCTTGGCATTTTATTTTTGGATCCTCCCAAGAATCCTTGCAAAGGTGGGGTGATGGGAATTCTACATCTATCTCCCACTCATAGCATCTCTTTTAACACTGGAATGGGTAGTAAAAAAAATAAATTCTTTGAACTTGTGGCTCTAAAACTAGTCTCAATGTTATCTTAGGAATAACACATTTCTAAAAATTCAAATTTATGGAGACTCTTTGCTTGTGATTCAATGGATGAAAGGAGAATTCAATTTGCACAACTTCACTCTGTAACCTCTTTTCCATGAAATTCTTCTTCTTGAATAATCTTCCTATCACATCTCCTTCATGCATATTTACATGGATATGAACAATGAAGTAGATCGTTTATCTAAGGATGAGTGGTCTTAGAAAATGGGATATGGGATATCAATGATGATGTAGTGGGAATCCACTCCCTACCACCACAATACATATGCAATGGAACATTCATGATGTTGTGCATAACTGGGGCCACAACTTCCCTAACGCTTCTTCCTCATTGTTACACCTCCCTGATTTTCCAACCAGAACATGCCACAACCCCTAGGGTTGCACATCTACTCTCACATATTCATGTCTTCTTCTATGTATTACCACTGAATGGACATTATAGAATACCAGTCTGTACTAACCCATCCACCCTACATTCTCTTACATCTAATCAAGTGTCGTAGTGATTCCAATTGTTTCATTTGCCTCCTACTATAACTCACCTTCACTACAACTCTTCCTCTGGTGAAACACACCTTCTACTATAACTCACATTCTGTTGCAACTTCCTTTCTCCCACAATTCACCTTCTGTTGCAACACACTTTCTACTGCAATGCACCTTCTACTGCAACTCACCCTCTATTGCAATGCACCTTATGTTTCAACTCACCATCTGTTGCAACTTGCCTTCTTCTACAACTCGCCTTTTGCTACAAGTCATCTTCTATTGCAATCTACCTTATATTGCAAATTGCCTTCTACTACAACTCGTTTTCTATTGCAACACACCTTATGTTGCAATGTGCCTTATATTGCAATGTGCCTTATGTTGCAATGCACCTTATGTAACTTGAGAGGAGACCTCTCATATCTATGGGATGAAGACACACATTTTTGTGTTCATATAGAACTCACGAAGATTATAATTATATTCAAAATAAAAAATCATTCTCTAGAGAATATTACATTGAACTCCCTCAATGATACTATGCTCCTCAACCCTATGATCAAGGGTTAGTTCACAAATCCATGGGTCCTCACACATATGCAAAGAATCATCAGTTCAACATGACCTTTCTAAAGACTTATGTCCACACCTGTAAGTAATCACAATTCAAACACGATATTCTATAGATCCATGCCCACCTACACAACAATATCACAATATACTATTCTCCACTAGGTTTTATTCATTAACAATGGGATTTAATTTTCATCCATTCTTGTCAATAACATAGCAAGAAAAAAACATATGTAATTCAACCATTCACATGCACAAGGGCTAAATATACAAACACCAACTATTTTATTCATTTTGTAAGAGTACTATACACCAACTCCATGACCATATGTGAGCTTAAAATCCATTGGGTTGCCAGGATGGAGACCATGGAAAACTCAACCATTTCTCCCTTCGTTTGACCTTTCTTCCTCTTGTCCAAGATTTCTTATTCCCCTCTCTGCATTTATTTGACATTGTGTTTTTTTCCCCTTTCAAAAAATATTCTCCTTTAGTTTTCCCAATAGACTCCTCATGCCCTTTCATATTCCATATTCTAGTTGAACCTTTTCTCAACAAATCTTCACCTGGATTGCAACCCTTCAACTTCAACATAATAGTGTGCTCCTCCTGAACCATAACACCCACAACTATAATATGAAAAAACATGGTAATCCTCATCATGTATCCACACGTGTAGCTTATAGCAACACTCCCATATGTTTCACAACCACAATCTGTATCATTATTTCAATCTACAACACCCTGTCAATTCCTGTAGTTTGTCACATTCTATCACAATTTATATCCTACAACACTAATCACTATTGCAGTGACACTAAAACCTACCAAAACTACCTTCGTCAGATCATCCCTAGTATGACTATGATGCTCCTTCAAAATCCCTAGGTTTTTAAGAATGAATTCCCTCATGCTTATGAGGTAAAACATTCACATATATAGTTTCACAATGCAACTTTCATCACTATTGTACTCCCAACTCTACAGTCCCCATTGCTATACATTTCAATCTACAAGACATCTTCCTCTACTACACATTCTTTCTTTCAACTCATTGTTGTCCCTTACTACACCTCCATCTACAACAAGACATCAATACTCTCATGACAGAGATTTGGAAATTTCATCTCATTCTTGTTGCAAATCAATTTCTTGTTGCAACTCACCTTCTGGTACCACTACCCTCTCTTTCTCTCTTTCTTCATTACCAAAAGCACTGGTTAGGTTCTCCTCATCCATGCATCAACTACACAACTCAATCTGAGTCACATCCCATCTAGGACATACCACTTCCATTTTTCATGCAGTGTACAAAGTGCCTTTAGTGCATCCAACCACTCATGCTCGAAGCCACACAACATGGAGTCACATGCTCACATGTTACACCTCCCTTGACTCAATCCATAACCACAAAAATACTACCTCATTCAATGATTATGTTAGCATATTCACATTCTTTACAAATTATCAGAGACACAACTTCAAGAGCCTTCTTCTTCATGCAACACTTTCACATTCGGTCTTCAACAACATTCAATCCTTCTAGCATTCCTCTACAACATGTGTTCTTCCTTAGGATTTTTGTAATCTCTTTTTGTCTCTGACAGTAACATCTTCATTAGATTTCTCATCTTCGAGACTGTAAGTTCATCCATCTTCAACTCATCAACTTCCCTCTTGCTTCCTTCCAGGTCACTCATCTTTGCTACCTCATCGTCTACTCGAGCATTCTCTTACACAAATTCATCATCAACAACCTCTGTGATCCTACAATTTTCAAAATATCTACAGACTATTTTTCTTGCACATTGTCATTCTATTTCATTTTCTTCTTATTCAAGGACAGTTACTTCCATATGTAGTCACAAACTTCTTTCTTCCGAAAAACAAGAAAATAATATATTAAGGGAAAATAAGAATTCATTCTTCACTCCCTCCTTTTCTTCATTACATATGACACACACCTCATGTACCTCTATTTTCTACTTCCATCATTTATGCATCTTTGTTCATTCTCATTTCTCTTAGATTTAGGTCCACTCTAAAATATCTAGCCACCATCTAGCAACAATGCACACATTGTTACCAACATGTTCTTCACAACATATGAGCCCATTCTCCAATCTAGGAAACCTTTTGACTACATTTCCTCTTGAAACCTACTCATGTGATAAAAAACCAGACACTATAGGACCATTTCCAATGACTATGTTTTCATCTCAAGATAACAATCATGGATAACCACCACCATAATTGAAATCTCATGAATCCTTTCATGAACCACGCTGCCTCTTTCATCTCAAGATAATATTCATGGATAAGCACCACCAAAACTACCATATATCTCTAGTAGCCATTTATCTCAGAAACTATCTTCCTTGTCGGTAGTAAAATTTTGGCCTTTTCTCCATGCAATTTTATGTCCTTGGCTATCTTCTCACAGCTTCAATCGTTTCACATTTAATAACTTCACTCTGATGTCTTCTATCTTTTTTTCCTATGCAATTTAGACTCTGATTTTGTTAGTGCTCCATCATATCCACTCTAACTCTTGGTTCCCACACCTCCTCAATCTTCTTATATTTATGAAGAAATCGTTAAGAGTTGTTTTGTGGCCCTCATCCAGACTACCCTTCATAGAACTTTTCTCTAGCACTACCTCCCACCATTCAACAAACACAAGTTGAAAAACATTCTCCCATATCTTCTTGCTACCATGGTTACATAGGAACAATATCAAAAAACCAATCCTCAAGAGTGTAACTAATCCTCAGAAGCATAACCAACTCTCACACCCTTTGCACTTATTTCATCCTTAGATATGAACCATGCTTTGATATTATTCCATCCCAAAGTTGAACCTTTCTTTGATACCACTTGATGCAATTGGAATCCACCCCCTTCCGTAAAAGTACATATGCATCAAAACATTCATCAATTTGTGCATAAATGGAAGTACAAATGTGTTGATTAATTGGGTTGGTTTTCATTGATGTCAACCCTTGAATAAATCCCATTAACGAATTATGGAAGCACAATGGTGTGGGTAATGGACCCAAGTTTGTTTGATGGATAATGGTATGAGTTTTTATATTTTCAGGTAATACTATTCCATATGGATAGTACATGTCATGCCATTTATGGTGGTATGTGGAATGTCACATAAATCCTCACGGTTAGAGAGTTATGTCCATGTGAAGTTGGACAAAGGTTTGGGTAATGGACCCAAGTTTGTTTGATGGATAATGGTAAGCATTTTGATATATTTGCAGGTTAAAATATTCTAGATGGATAGTACATGTCATTCCATTTCTAGTGGTATGTGGAACATCACATAACTCCTCACGATTAGAGAGTTATGGCCATGTGAAGTTGGAGAACCCTCATGAGTCATCTAGAAGCCCCAAAAGGTCAAAGTAGTCAAAGTGGTTTAAGAGATTTTAGAAGGTAAATAATAAAGTGAAGTGATGAATGTACTATAAGTCAAAGTGAATACAAAAGAAATTATTTAAATAATAAAGTTAATGGAGAAATTACTAAGTTGACAAGTGGTTAGAAGTGGGTTAAACCTAAAATAAAGAAAGTGGGTTAAGATGGTTAAAAGGTAACCGCTTGAGGAAGCTACATGAAAGTATAAATAAGAGGCAAGGCTCTCTCATTTTAATCACACTTGAGCATATTGAATATCTCCATATGACTGAGGTAACCAAAGGATATCTAAGCCGAATTTCAGAGGGAAGGTGAAGTAAAGAAGGATGAAATTCA
This sequence comes from Picea mariana, assembly GCA_032191745.1. NCBI lineage: Eukaryota > Viridiplantae > Streptophyta > Pinopsida > Pinales > Pinaceae > Picea > Picea mariana. The sequence goes on from JASDQU010203568.1 coordinate 30,997, forward strand.
AAGGAGGATAAATTCTTTTGATGATGTTTTCTAAGGTATGTTATTTACAGGTCATCTCACCATTTTCGTAATAAATTTTTTTCTAGAATGATGCTGACCGTGAAATTGGGAGGCCATTGAGGAAACATATCCAAGTAGCTGTGATACATATTTCATATTGTGGGTTGTTGTATTTTGGTATTTACACACCGTGGAAAATAGGGTTTGTGGCTAGTCCTGAAACTAGTCTAAAACAAGTGTTTCAGGTAAAAATTTCATAAATTCTTCATAACAGATCCAAATTAAGTATGAAAAAATGTATTGGTTAGAGTACAGTGTGTAGTATTATGTGTACAATTTTCATATCCATACAACAAACATTCTATGCAGGGAATGCTCTACAAGTTCTCTCTCTAGAATAAGCCATAATTCAACAAGGCGTGCCATTTTTTCTATAACTCCTTTTTTGAAAGGTTCCAAGCAGTGAAGTCTAGATGAATTGCATAAAATACACTAAAGAACATTGTGTACCATTTTTAGATCTTTATTCATTATAGGTACATAGTTATCATTATTTTAAGTTAGGGTTGTTGACTAATCCAAAATTAGTCATGTCAGACTAAATTAAAGTTTGATGAAAATGCTAGTCTCTTGTTGTTAAAGTTAAGGAAGGTTTGCAGGTATGTGATATTATAGGTTTACAGGTTGGTGCATGGTTGATGCACTTGTTTATGGTAAATGTTGATTACAAGTTGAGGGACAGTTTGATGCATGGTTGATGCATGGTTCAGGTTATTGGTACAGGTTGTTTGGTGCAGGTTGATTGGTACAGGTTTACAACAATATATCTCACAGTGATAGTGTAACAGTGGTTCCATCATTCTACTTCTACTTTAGGGCAGTTGGACGGGGAAAGGATAGGTGGTTTTATCTACCTTTCGGTTGTATCCAGGGTCGTATCCTCCTTCTGGTTGTAGCTATAGAATTGGGGAATTAGAGCTTCCCTCAGGTTCTAGCTTGAGAAATTAGGGGGTTGGAGCCTCCTTCTAGTTGAAACTATAAAACAAAGGAAGTTGGTGCTTCCAATGAATGTAGTTCTTAAAGTCATATAAGAAAAAACATTATGTGGTTTTCTCCCGCTTTGGGTTTCCACATAAAAACACCGGTGTATTGTGTATGTGTATGATTTCTCATTTGTTCATTATTTATTTACTCTGCAACTATTGGATGATAATGCTACATTGATATAACATTTGCATATTGTGGTTAAAAGGGATTGTATTGCTCTATTACTTATTTGTAAACAAATTGACTTCTTTGACACACCAACCACACTAACAGGGGGGGTGAATCAGTGTAGGGATATTTTTCAACTTCCCTTAACAAAAACTCCTCAGTTAGAAATCACCATTTACTCATCACTTATTACTCTCGTTTATAACCAATTGTATGTGAACATATATCAACAACATATAACAACAACATATATCATCAATAATCCATCACCATAAATAACACAAGATCTATGTACAATTTTATTTTTATTATTGACTACAATCCTTGGGTTTATCAACAACAACTGAATAGAGTATCAACTCCACAAGAGCACCAGCTCTGCAATGCAAGACTCAACTTACACAACTTAACATCAACTGAGAACATGATTCAATCCTCAACAGATACCAATCTGTCAACAGGGATGTGACCTATCAGTAGTGCAGCACATGTATGTACGTGCCCTACCAAAGTGAAACATGTGTATGTACGTGATCTAGCTCACAACAGCCTGCGTATGTCTCCTTAAGCACTAGGGTTTTCTCTCTCCTTGAAAACTTAGATCTTCTGCAACCTTCAGTCATATGTACTTATGTCTTTCATTGTCCAATCTGTGCCATAACCAATCACAACACATCTATGATTTCCAACAACTTACTCATGATCCTCAACCATACAATATGAATTCCACTTAATCATGTATAAGCAACCTGTATACTATGGAAACCATATTAGTACTGAAACATAAGAGTGATTCTCACTCTATCAATCAACCAATAATAAAGCATATCACAATAGCCATATGAAGAATGCGTTAAGAATTCACCATACAATAAGCAAGAGTATCTATCAAGACAAGTATGTTACCATACCATAACTTCTATGGTAGATCTGAGCCCATAGAATGCAGATATGTAACTTGCTTCAGCCTTCATGAACCTCACACCATCTCACACTCAAATCTCCATGAATTTCTTCAATTGCACGCGCTCTGATCTCCTTCAGCCCACGTGTGTAAGCGCCCTACCTCACTGTAGCCCGCATATGTACATGCTCTAGCTCACTGCATCCGTGTATGTACATGCTCTAGCCCACTTCTTCTCGCGTACTCCTTCAGAAGCTAAGGTTTATGAACTTCCAAAACTTTCATTGTCAAGATCTCAAACTTACAAAAACTTTTATGCGTCCATGAGAACTTGCAATCACTCTCTCACTCATAATAGATATTCAACATATGCTCAAGAGAGATGTCTTTACAAGAGAATCTTGCCTCTTATTTATACTCTCCAAGTAGCTTCCTTAGAAGCATCCACTAGGCCACTTTGTCCACATATCCATTTTATCCACATAACCATTTGTCCACATAGATACCTTTATTCAATTTTGTCCACTTAGCCACTTTGTTCACATGGCTACTTGTCTACTTAACCCACTTTCCTTATTTTAGGGTTAACCCTCTTATAACCACTTTCCATAATTAGAAATTTCTCCATTAAATTTATTATTTAAATAATCCTCTTTGACTTCATCACTTCACATTATTATTTAAATAATTTCTTCTTTGTAAACACTTTGACTTCTTTGACCTTTTGGGGATACTAGCCAACACATTAGGGTCCTCCAACTTCACAAGGCCATAACTTTCAAACCATGAGGAGTTATGTGGCGTTCCACATACTATCAAAAATGGCATGACAATAATTATCTATCTAGGATAGTTTCACTGAAAAATTCACTGATCTTCATTTCATTTTTCCACAATAAAGCATGGGTTCTCTAACCATACTTCTAGGATAACTCAACCGCAAAGCATCTTCCCATGAGGGATTTCACCATAAGGGGACCACTTTTGAGTTCATCCATTTGTGCTTCCTATAAACCATGGCAAGACAATAATGAGTCAAATTTACATCAATCCAACTAGAATAACCCATGACAATGCATCACTATGACATTATCCCTTTTTCATTGATTCTATGCATGACCACATGATCCAACGATCAATACATTAATGAATCCATCCATCTGTGCATCATATATCAATGACAATACATTGATCCATATTCATCTATGCATGACATCATTTATGCATCATATATCAGTGACAACACATCGATCTATCTTCATCTACGCATGACATCATTTATGCATCATATATCAATGACAACACATCAATCTATCTCCATCTATGCATGGCATCATTTATGCATCATATATCAATGAAAACACTTGACATCCATTCATTTACATACTTCATCAATATACTATGACAAGGCATTGTTCCTTTTACATCAATCCTTTGACATTAATGACAACATGATCCAACAATTTCCCCCTTTAGCATGGATGGAAATATCAACATTGATGTCTACACCAATTATTGATGGAAACATGTAGACATGACATTTCTCTTCATCAGTGATCATCTCAATCACATCAATGTGATTATATCTCCCCCTTGGACATCAATGGAAAATGGTAGTTCTCTCCTTGGGGCTGCTCCCCCTACTTGAACTCTCCTTGGGGATGATCCCCCTTCATGGATTCCTTTGATATTCCTCTGAATAATTTCTCCCCTTTTGAAAAAGGGATATGACTATGATGTAATGCTGAAGACATATCGCTCATGCTCCCCCTATGGCCATCAACCCCCTGGAACCATGCCTCTGTACTCTTTCTCCAAGTATTTATCTTTTCATCTGATAAATATCTCCTCCTAGAATCATGGGAATAAGAATGACTCCCCCTATATTCTCTGCAATATGCTTTTGCTGCAAATCCTACTGCTCAACTGGAACGTAGATCAACTTCTTTAAGAATGATCTGATCTTCCTATGATGATCCTTGGACATGTCCATGCATTACACTCATGTCATACCATACATCATGAAGAAAAATATATGTCAACAATGAATAGAGAATCATGAACAAAACATCAACCGAATACATCATGTGCCGTATTGTGTGTCAACCATGCAAAACACCCATGTACATCGACCATGTACATCAATAATATACAATATTCCATAAGATATCATCAATGGAGTGTATCAACCATATGCCTCTACCAACATGCCAACCATGTGCCTCAAACAAGTGTCATATCGCTCATGATATGCCTCTACCATGAACCAAGTGCCACAACCATGTATCTCAACCATCAAGCATCATAACAAGTGTCTCAACTATATCATCCCATACATCATGTACCAAAGTATATGCTAAACAAGTAATACCAATGATGTACTTTATCCAAGTATTATCACCCACAAGCATATACATTTCACTAAACAAGTATCACTACCTTTTCCAAGCAAGTGCACCCACCATGCACCAAACCTCAATAGGATGAACTACAATCAAGATGTGATCTCATACATGTATGCCATATCAACCATAAACCTTGTGCCAAACATGTTGCTAGCAGGTGCCTCTAACAATGTACCAAAAATGTACCAAACATGCATAAACTATAGATCAATCTATGAATCATCAATGATGTACAACATGAACATCTCATAAACTCATCAACTACATGTCCCAATATGTAGCTCAACCACATGACAAATGCATGAACTAAGACAATCAAATATGCCTCCAATAATACTTCATAAGATATATCCATGGAACTCAAATATGTACTAGCCATGTACCCCAACAGATCATCCTCAACCACCATTCACCACAACAAATACTAAGCATCCAAAAATATATGTACTAGAAGTGTGCCCCAATAGATCAATGGCATCTCTAGCTATCATCATCATGATATATCTCATAACCAAAATTCCATAACTTCACTATCACAACCAACATTGTTCCTCAACAGGAAAAAAAAGCCTCAATCCATACTCTAGAGTTAGTACAATTCATCAAGGATAGACTTTCAACACTCGACCATATGCCATCACCATACATACATCAATTATGCATTTCAATATGTAATCATGAAAACCTGCAACAAACCATGTCAGACCCTACAACGCAGAGTTATACCATTACATCAAGCTGCAACTTATTTGCATAACCTACTTTCCAAGGCTTTTACCACCTGTACTTGACCTGCTATACATACAACTCACGTATGTAAGAAACCTATTTATAGGTCAGTGTGCATATGTATGCGACTATTACCAATGTAACCCAGGTATTCTTCAGAAGAATTCAAGATTGAGCTTGCCTTAGGGCTTCCATTTTGTTCTGATTTTTCAATCTTCTTCACCCACTTCTGAAGGTGTCCCAACTTCTCATAACTCAATCTCTGAGCTTCCATATTTCCAATATTGTCTTCTCTTTTACCCTCATGTGTTCTTATAGTCATATTATATGAAACACTCCTCATGGATTGTCTTCTTGTGTTCCATGAATTCTGGGATTTTTGGCCAAATCCACTACAACTGTAGCATCTCATGGTGTGACAATGAGCAACAATGTGTCCTACTTGATTACATATCCAAAATGTTAGGGTGTTATGAAATATTTCATTGTCTCTCCTTTCATAATATATGCATTCCAAAGCTTTGTGACCATATTCATTACATGAGTAGCAATGACCATGAAAAAAAAATTCATACCTTTGCTTCGGTGTCCATCTTGAAGGTGTCTCTCTTCTGAATTTTATTTGAGGTGTAAATATGGCTTCTTGATGTCTTCCTTTCTTTTCTCTTTTGAAATTTTCCATGCCAACATTATTTCCATATTCTGATAATGAGGGGCTTACCTCAAGCTTGTTTGAGGTGCTTGCTTCAAAATGTGTAGGTTATTTGTTGTATCCAAGACCTGATTTATCATTTGGTGATCTTTGACTATCCAAGATTTCATTCGAGATTGTTGAGCTATTCAAGAATTTTTTTGACTTCTCTACTTTCTTTCTAAGATCAACAACTTCATCTTCCAACTTATGACATGACTCTTCCTTTTCATTTACTTGATTCTTTAATAGTTCCTCTACCCTTTTGGCTTATTCAATTTGGGCCTTGAGATGGATATTAATCTCGAGACTTTTTCTAATATCATCATATACTTTCTTATTTTCTTCTATTTGGTTCTTTAGTCTTTTGATCTCTTCTTCCTTTTCTTCTGATTAATTCCTTTTACTTTCTTCTTGTTCTTTGAGCATTTCCTTTAGTTTCAAAATATGCTTTTGATTCTTTTCAAGAAACCTTTTAGTGTTCTCAGAAAGATAGTTATAGTCTATATAACTATGGTCATAGTTGTATTCATATAGACCCCAATCAACTTTATTTTTAATCTTTGAAAGTTCTTGTTCTACTTCTTCCATGGGATAATTATCATCTGATTCTACACAAACTATTTCTATATCTTCTTATTCACATGTAGAGAAACATTCAACTTCATAACATTTAGAATCATTGCAATAAGAAGATTTTGGATATTATTTACCTTGATTTTTCTTGATGGAGTTGTCTTTAGTGTCTTCCTTTTTTCCTTGGTATGTCTTCTCTAGCTTTAGCCATAGATCTTTGGCGGATGTGCATTGTCCCATGGTTTCTTTGATAAAACTTGATATTCCATTGAAAATGGTCTTTAGAGCCAATGCATCATTATTATTTTATTCCTTTTGAGCTACAAACTTTGAATTGTTCTTCAAGGGAACTGATCCACCGATAGTTGATTTCCAAACACCTGCTCCTTTTTTCTTCAAATACACTTTCATTTCTATTCTCCATGTGGAGTAATTGTTTGCATCAAGGATTGGAACTTCATCATCCATTTGTGTGTCCATGGATCTCCTCCAAGTATGTTAAGGCTTATAATGAAGGTCTTCTCTGATACCAATTGTTTAACACACCAACCACACTGAGAGGAGGGGGGGGGGTGAATGAGTGTAGGGATGTTCTTCAAATTCCCTTCACAAAAACTCCTTACTTAGCTATCACCATTTAGTCATCACTTATTACTATTATTTATAACTAGTTATATGTGAACATATATCAACAACAGATAACAACAACATATATCATCAATAAACGATCACCACAAAGAACATAAAAAATAAAATATGTATGTACAATTTTCTTTTTATTATGGACTACAATCCTTGGGTTTATCAGCAACAACTAAATAGAGTATCAACTCCACAAGAGCACCAGCTTTGCAATGCAAGACTCAACTTACACAAATCAACACAAACTGAGAAGAGGATTCAATCCTCAATAGATACCAATATGTCAACAGGTACATGACCTGTCAGTAGTGAAGGACATGCATATACGCACCCTACCAAAGTGAAACCCATGTATGTACACGATCTGGCTCACAACAGCCTGCATATGTATCCTTAAGAACTAGGGCTTTCTCTCTCCTTGAAAACTTAGATCTTTTGCAGCCTTCAGTCACATCCACTTATGTCTTTCACTATCCAATATGTACCATAACCAATCACAACACATCTATGCTCTCCAACAACTTACTCATGCTCCTCAACCATATAATGTGAATGCTACTTAATCATGTGTAAGAAACCAATATATTCTTGCAACCATATCAGTACTGAAACATAAAAGTGTTTCTCACTCTATCAATCAACTAATCATAAACCATATCACAATAGCCATACAAAGAATGCCTTAAGAATTCACCATACAATAAGAAAGAGTATCCATCAAGACAACTATGTAACCATATGAGAACTTATATGGTATATCTAAGCCCATAGACTGTAGACATGGAAATTGCTTCATCCTTTAGGAACTTGGCACAAACTCACACTCAAGTCTCCATGACTTTCTTCAACTGTACACACTATGATCTTCTTCAGCCCGCATGTGTACATTCCCTGCCTCACTGTATCCCATGTATGTATTTTCTCTGGCTCACTGCAGCCCGCATATGTACGCGCTCTGGTCCACTACTGCTTGTGTACTCCTTCAGAAACTAGGGTTTCTGAACTTCCAAAACTTTCACTATCAAGATCTTAGGCTTATGAAAACTTTGATGCATTCATGAGAACTTGTAATCACTCTCTCACTCATAATATATCTTCAACATATTCTCAAGAGAGATATCTTTACAAGATACCCTTGCCTCTTATTTATACTCTACAAGTAGCTTCCTTAGAAGCATCCACTAGGCCACTTTGTCCACATATCCATTTTATCCACATAACCATTTGTCCACATAGCCACCTTTATCCAATTTTGTCCACTTAGCCACTTTGTTAACATGGCCACTTGTCTACTTAACCCACTTTCCTTATTTTAGGTTTAACCCTCTTATAACCACTTTCCATAATTAGAAATTTCTCCATTAACTTTATTATTTAAATAATCCTCTTTGACTTCATCACTTCACTTTATTATTTAAATAATTTCTTCTTTGTAAACACTTTGACTTCTTTGACCTTTGGGGGGGTGAATCAGTAATAGAGAAATACATTGACATGTTCTTCATAACATATGATCCCATTCTCCAATATAGGAAACCTTTTGACTACATTTTCTCTTGAAACCTACTCATGTGATAAAAATCCAGACACTACAGGACCACTTCCAGTGATTACACTTTCATCTCAAGATAAAAATCATGGATCACCACCACCAAAAATGAAATCTCATGAATCCTTTCATGAACCATGGTACCACTTTCATCTCAAGATAATATTTATGGATAAGCACCACCAAAACTACCATATATCTCTAGTAGCCATTTATCTCAGAGAGTATTTTCCTTCTTAGTAGTAAAATTTTGGCCTTTTCTCCATGCAATTTTCTATCCTTGCCTATATTCTCACAGCTTAATCATTTCACATTTAGCAAATTCACTCTGACATCTTCTATCTTTTTTGCCTATGCAATTTAGACTCTGATTCTGTTAGTGCCCCATCGTCTCCACTCTAACTCTTGGTTCCCACACCTTCTCAATCTTATCGTATTTACGAAGAAATCCTTAAGAGTTGTTTGGTATCCCTCATCCAGACTACCCTTCACGGGAATTTTCTCCAACACTGCCTCCCACCATTCAACAAACGCAAGCTAAAAAACATTCTCCCATATCTCCTTGCTATCATGGTTACATAGGAACAATATTAGAAAACCAATCCTCAAGAGTGTAACTAATCCTCAGGAGCATAACCAACTCTCACACCCTTTGCACTTATTTCATCCTTAGAGATGAATGATGCTTTGATATTATTCCATCCCAAATTTGAACCTTTCTTTGATACCACTTGATGCAATGGGAATCTACCCCCTTCCATAAAAGTACATATGCATCAAAMAATTCATCAATTTGTGCATAAYTGGGACCAAAAATTCCCGAACACTTCTTCCTTATTGTTATGCCTCCTTGATTTTCCAACCATATCATGCCACAAACCCTAGGTTTATTTATCTAATATCGCATATCCTTGTTCCCTTCCCTGTATTATCAACGAATGGACACTATAGAATACTAGTCTGTACTAAGTTGTCCACCCCACATTCTCTTGTTTCTACTCAAGAGTCACATTCCTTCTAATGTTTTCACTCACCTCTTGTTGTAACCCACCTTTGTTGAAATTCATATTCTTATAGAATGCACCTTCTATTGCAACTCACCTTCTACTACAACTTGCCTTCTACTGCAACAAACCTTCTGTTGCAACGTTTCTTCTGCTGCAAATGCCTTCTACTGCAAGTCACCTTCTACCGCAACATTCCTTCTATTGTAACTTTTCTTCTACTACAACGCG
>JASDQU010203569.1:12079-25515 GCA_032191745.1 Picea mariana
TCTGTTATGTCAAGTGTTAAATAAACAAAAATCCATTTAGAAAAGTTACATTAATAATCTCCAAGTAATTTAATTGTCTACCACAATGGGTTAAACATTTAATTGATATAAGAAAACTTTGAGGAGTTTAGGATGAATTATAGGTAGCAATAGTTTAGGTTAAAGAAAAATACTAATGTTTTATTTTTTAGGTCCCTTTCCTAGTTTTTCATGGATTTATACACTCTTTTATTCTCTTTGCCAAATATTTATGGAAGGAAAAATGAAATCAGCTTGAAATATTTTTTATTTTTTTATTAAAGTTGGTTTTATCACCTAGAATCAAGATGAATAAAGTGTCAATATTAGATCTAAAAGAGTGAATATGGGTGAAATCACGGAGGTGGGTTACACTTTCGTGACAATTGGGTCTCCAAAATTACGAAAAACCTTTTTTCGGCCGAACTATAATTATTTTTTGGCTGAAAGATATTCTTTTCGGCAAAACTCTTTTTTGGTTGAAACATAAATTGTCAAATCGAATGGTGCATTGACCGCACCCTTGATTTGCGTGTAAAAATTTAGTCAGCCGAATATTTTCTTTCCGGAAATACTCTTTCAAAAGAAAGATTGTTCGACCGAAATACTCTTTTGACTGAACTATTGTTCGATCGAAGTATCTTTCGGCCGAAAGATTGTTCGACCAAACAATCTTTCAGTCGAAAGATTGTTTATATATAGACCACACATCGATTTTGAAACATTTTACAAATTTTGTTGTCATTTCTTAGCGACTGTGAGTGGAGAGGTCGTGAACACAGGTTGTGTAGGTAGGTCATCTATGAGTATAGGTCATGAACACAGGACGTGAATGAAGATCGTCTGTGCGAACATAGATCGTGTTGGCGTTTGTGAGTGTGGGTGCGCTGAACTCCAGGTATTTTTTTAATTTTTAGTATATAATTTTTGTTTTATTTTTACAACGTATGGTTAAGTTTTAATTTACATTTTCAATTTATAATTTTTATAATTTCTTGGTCCCAGTGGGACTGTGACTTGGCTGCGGGGGGGCAGCCCTATGGCCAAGCTGAGTATATAATTTTAGTTATATTTTTTAAAATGTATTGTTTATTTTTCATTTACATTTTCAATTTATAATTAACACATAATTTCTTGGCCCCCGTGGGACTGTGACTTGTCCGCGGGGGGCCAACCCTATGGCCAATCCATGGGCGTGCCAAGCCGTGGGCACACCCACGGATTGGCCATAGGCTAGAAGAAGTATCAAAAACATTTCAGTACCAAGTTCATTTATTATAATTATAGAGTCCTGAATACATTGAAAACAAGTATCTATTACATACTATTTGTTTCTATTACGCAGAATTACTATTTGTTTCATTTACAATCCTATTTGTTTTATTTACAGTACTATTTGTTTCTATTACATACTATTTGTTTCATTTTAGTACCTCTTTTTAATTTACTAGGATTGTGACTTGGCCGTTGGAGGCCAACCCTATGGCCAAGCCGTGGGCACATCCACAGATTGGCCACAGGGCTGGCTTCCTACGACAAAGTCACAGACTCATTTAATTAAAGACTATCTGATTCGGATAAAAGAAAACATTGTAGGCCAGAAGAAGTATCAACAAAATTTCAGTACCAAGTTCATTTATTATAATTATAGAGTCCTGAATACATTGAAAACAAGTAGCCATTACATACTATTTGTTTCTATTACACAGAAGTAATGCTTCGACCCTTATGGTCTTTCATTAAATGAGGATGCAGTTAAACCGACTGTCCCGAAGTTTGGTAATGATAACGTGAGAATTCCAGAATTCGAAAAGGAGTCATCTTTTTTTTTTTAAAGTCTACTTTGTCATTTTATGTTCATATTGTTTAAGTTTCCACAAGTCATCTTTAATAACATGAAAGAATCTAGGAATTGCACAACTTGTAAAGATTTTTAAATACACAATTTTAATGATATTTTTGTGACTAAACATAATAATATTATGCTTCTATGATAGATCTCATGCTGCACATTGATCTTCAATGTTGTTATTTTAACCTATTTTCATTATTGTAACATTGACCATGTTATATGTCCACTCAATCCCATGAATCAAGATGAAGTCGATCATAATTGATTGTCATTTATTTTTGTAGTTGAACAATGATAAGATAATTGAATGTGTGTTCTGGTTGATATAATAGAATAGTGAGTCCCACTACAAATCCTTAGAACAAGAAAATGATCTAATGGGCTCACCAGATTGATTTGATAGATTATGAATGAATGAAAACAAGGTCACTACCTCTTTTATTGAAATAATTGTATAACAATAATTACGCATATTGACCATTAGGATTTAAACCAAAATGAGTATCTTATTAGACTGCAAGCAGTTAAATTATAGGGCCCATAGAATATTTGGATGTTACAATTTTTGTAACATCATTAAATGAACACATGATCTTCAAGTTGATCAATAATTTCCATTGGTACATATAATGAAAACAATAATAGGATGAATCTCATGTACCATCTTTAAAAAAAAAAGCATATCAATGATGTATTTGCACATATAGTACCTCATTTAAATAAGAAAATACATCAAATAAATAAATAAGTTAATGGACAAATAAATTCCTCCAAAATATATTATAACTTCTCGTTGAAAAAAATTAGATTGAAACAATAAAAAACTTTTCGCATCAACCATAAGAGGGTCCAAGGTCTTGATAATAAGAATAATAAGGACTAATTAAGGTAATAGTCATAATTTTATGAGGGAGAAATGAGAGAACCAATTATTGATAAAATGTGAAAATCAATAATCTTAGCCCAATCCCTTCCTAATAAAAGAGTGTAGGGATGTATTACTACAAGAGGGATGTAACTATCTAAAGGTGGAATGCCACTTTTCTAATGTCTAAAGTCAATAGGTGGTTGAAATTTGTAAACAATATATGAGAAAATTTCTTGGAAGTCAAATTGAATTGATTATATGAGTCTATTATAATATGTTCCAGTATGGATCCTCTTAGGAAGTAAGATTGAAAGAAATATTTAACTTGGAGAGAATATTACTTTTTAAAACTAAGGTAATATCATGTTAAGACATTTTAAAACTTTGAAATTTAATAGAAAAATATCCATGGAAGTGAAGAGCGTACATGAATGAACAAACTTACTCAATTTTGATTGGTCATGAATATGCTCATAACTCATGTTCTAGTATGTGGTATCATGTGTATTAGCATTGAACCAACTCACTCTAATCATATGGGAAACTAAGGAGTATTACTATGATTACTACAAGAAAGCAATGGTATTCATAAACAACTCTTATTAATGTTAAATATAATACAATTCTTATGTATTATATTCCATGTCATTTTCCTTGGATGAAATACATTCCATGTCATTTTCCTTGGATGTTACATGAATATGATTGTTTATGCAAGGAAAATGACATGGAATGTATTTCATCCAACCACACTACTTTGAGCATGGATGGCCCTATATTGGATTTGATTCCAAGATATATGCTTCCTTAGTGATGGCCTTGAACAAAAAATTGATTCAAAAATTCAATGATTAACATGATTATGTAATTCATGCAAGTTTTGCATTTTTCTGTGTTCTTCATTTTATAACAAGAGAAAGAGATATTCATTGGCAAGAGTCATTTATATTTGGACTAGATTGACAAAACACATCTTTAAACCATTTAGTGAGACCTTGTAATGAACCTCTCGTTCGTCACGACATCTACTGCCCAAACAAGAGAATTTTTTTTTTGTGTGTGTGCGTGTGTATAAGGGAAATAAGGACATCTACTCTGTGTTGCAACACGATGATGAATCAAGGTGCATGCAACAACATAAGATCTAAGATGCACATCTAACAATCTGCGAGCACTGAACGACAATCAATCGACAATAAAATAAGACTGACTACCAGCCCATCCTACCCTGCAATAGTTAGGACCTCCAAGACACATAAGAAACACTCAAGCCCAGGTTCCCATTGATTTTAACCATTTAAGGTCTCAGGGCTGGCGACTATTATGAGGAACATGGAGGTGTCTACATCCTTCCCGACACAAGAAGACCAAGTACAACAAAAGTTAATGAATGACCACGTCCTCTACAGAAGGCACAGGTCAGAAGGACACCGACAATAACCAACCATTAGTTAAGACTCAACATTACCTACGACTCATTTGGAAACAAGTACAGGTCTATCACTTCATTTAATTTCCGTTAGTCGATGAGTTACCAACCCAACCTTAAAAATAAGTACATATAAATAATTGCTAATTCCCCATTTACTAAATCATAATAATTTATTGGACTTAGTCTCAAGGACCTTACCTTTTATGTGTTGTCAACATTAAATAAATTAAAATGTCATTACAATAAATTAACCATATCATTATTTTTATACTACAATAACAAAATAAAATAACAATAATCTTACATTTCATATGTTATCAAATGCTAACATAGCATTTTTCAAAATTGCAAGGACATTACATTTACATGTTTCAAACGATAAACTACACCGACCTTGCATTACAATAACATTGCAAATTGAATAACAATGACATCACTTTTTATATGTTATCTAACACTAACATTTCACTCTATATTATATTGGAAAACATTACTCTTACATATTTCAGAAACAATAATTACAATGACGTTACCCTTCCAATAACAATATAATTTATAGTCATAATACATTTACTCCTTACTATACCAATTTATGTTATTCATAACAATAAAATTTCAGTAACATTTTCACTAAAATAACAATATCCTTACTTACCTTTTTGGGTTACGATAACATTGCATTAGACTAACAATAACATTACCCTTTTTATTACACTAACATTACATTCTATTTTATATTGCAAGAACAATCTATTACAGTGGCCTTATATTTACATATTACCATAATAATATATTAGAGTAGCAATCTCTTTACAAATCATAATAACACTTATGTTATCCGTAACAGTCAAAATTACGCTTTGTTTATATTCCCATATCATTTCAATGATAAATACAATGAATTACAAAAATAGTACATTCTATAAATTATCAAGCACAAATAAAACTAGCGGCCCAACCACTATGCCAAGTAAAACATAACAATTAGCAAAGAGATAGCTGGGACTGCATGCCAGGTATCGATAATCAATTTGGCAACTATATAAATGGGAACTGTCAGAACTAGGAGTCAACTCAGAAATTTTTATGACTGCGTCATAAACATCCTTTTACAGTCATATGTCACGCTCTTGCAGAGGTAAATGTAATAAGAATCTCAAATCAGATTATTACAGGGCGAAGGGTTACGACTTGACACAGTTGGCAGGGGTGAGTTTAGGCGATTTTTAAAACAGTTTACAGAGGTGGAATCAATGATTTTATGGTTTGGTTCATGCCTTAAACACTCACACTACGTTTGCTGTAAGGGATATGCTTTATCCAACTAGATGTGTGCCTTAAAAAAAGATTCCCTGTCATCCCTGATTACTATCAAGTTGTTGGAGCTACAGCAGGTAGTTCATGAGTCTGAGGTATGATGAAATGTAAATAGCACAAAGGAAAAGTCCATTTATACAGAGTCAGATGGTAAGTTGTTGCACGCGTGTTGAACCTTGACAAGGCCAGACACCCAGGAATTTTTTTTTTATGTTTGGTACAAATTTAGCCTATTCTATTTGCTTTTTTGCGAAGGTGAAGAAAACACACAAGGAAGGTAGTTTATGAAATCAATTAAAAACAAAAAGTAATAAAATTGTTGTCAGTGTTTCCACGTGAAAATCTCGATAGCCACCATCGATTTCCAAAACATAAATGAACGAAATCTCAGGCCCAACAAAGTGCCTATCATCAACAGACATTCTTTACATTTAAACATGGACAACCTACAGGAAGGAGGGGCACCTTCGTACACATGAAGTGTCAAATAGAAATGAAAATTTTCCTCTACTATGTTTGTGTGAACCGATTATCCCTTCATCATTCTCGATGTGGATCTCAATTTTCTATTGTAAACGGTTTCGATAAAAAAAAAACGTTGCAATAATTACACAACAGAAGGGTTTCTTTATTTTTTTTAAAACTGTCAAGAAAAATCCTTAGCTGTACAATGTCTCAAATGATAGTAGAGTGCTGCCAAAACTAAATAAGTGGGAGTGTGGTGCAGAAGCGCACCAAAAAGGAAATTACCCTTCTAGTCCTTGATAACTAAACAACTCTGTACCCAACACCCCGAAGGGATTCACCTTGTGCTCATCATAGGATGAGAAAATAAATGTGTCTATTCAAGCACAAAAAGACAACCATTTATGCTTGCATGGCTAAGGTAACCTCTATGCCAAGCGCACTGGAATGGGAAAATCATTGCCCAAAAAACCCAAGTGCCTAGTAATTCAATTTCAGTAAATAAAGAAAAACAACCAAGTGAGTGCTAGCACTACAACCTTCGCTGGGTGAGGATCTCTATGAACAAAAATAAAATAAGCAGGAAACAGGCTCAATTCTATGGCTGGAGGCTTAAAGAATATCAGTCCAAGGAATGTAGAGGCAAGGAATAGAATCACAGGGTTAATTCACCCCAGAATTTGCATTTTAAATGAAGAGAACAAATAATTCGCTGACCAACCAGAATTCAAGCCCAGAGGTAAACCCTCCGTTAATGTGAAAGTAGGGTTAAATTATTATCTGTGCATAGAAGGCCTAGCAATTTATCCATGCATGCATAAAAATGTAGTCAAAAATGCTAAAGAAGGAATGTCCAGCAAGACAAAAAGGCAAAGTAAAACGAGACTACACTAGGTAAAACATGATGAGCTCATTTACAATCAATATTTAGATCCAAGCCTAAATCCTATTGTATCCTACTCTGAAAATAAAAATCATGCCATTGCCTTATCTCCCACCTCGAATGACATCCACGCGCTCTGTGTCGCTCCCGCTCACTGACCGTCGAGACTACACCGGTACCTCTGAGCCAATGCTAGGGGTAATCTGCTTCCCCCTTAGCCCCCCAAGCTGCAAAGGGGCCACACACTATCCAGATAGTACGTCTAGATCCTAGCTCGCCTCGCAAGGCCAAGGTACCACTCCAATCCGAGCTGGGAAATCCCAACTCCCCAGAAGTAAATCAGTCAAGTCACTAATATGGAAGTGTAATGTTATGCTAACAACCGATCCCCTTACTTCCTCCTCCTTCCTCTTTTTTATAGAGTTATAGAACTTCCAAAATTTCCCTAAATCTCATTTAATTTAAGTTTTAATAAAAATCTTCTAATAAATCTTCTTCATACAAGTGTCATCCATCCCCCACTTTCCTCCAATAATTATTTTCTTTAAATTAATAATTGTCTCATTTCCCTCACCCACCTAGAGTTACTCCTAAATGTAGTCCTAGGTGTCCCTAGATTCCCTTACAGGTTTTAAATACTTTCCCTAAAAATGAAGTTGCTAATTTAGTTCAATTTAGAAGGTTCTTAATTGAAGATTCTTTACTAAGTTGACCTCGCTTTTTACCATAAGTTCCCCTCTTTCCCTTATTATGCTACCTCCATTCCCTAGTTTCCTAAATTTTATAATACCTTCTTTCCCATTTTTATTAGAGCCAAAATGGCAGTTGTACAATTTACCCTCTTTTCTTTTTATTATAATTTAATATCTTTTTACACTTTCACAAGTTAAATAATTAATTTCTTCTTTACATTTGATATTCACAAATTTTATTTAAGTTCTTACTCTCTTCATTTTACCCAAAAATTTGTGAAGTCAACAATTATTGCTTAAGTGGTTTTGTTATTTTATTTTAAACTTTATCATTTTATCATTAGAGAGACATTTTCTTAAGTATAGACAAAATTTTACCCCTAGAGAAGTTTTTGACTTGGAACTTAGATTATGAACTGGGTGGCATTTAATTAGGGAAGTTTTTTTTTAATTTCTTAAAGTTTTGAATGTCTTAGGGCCATCTAGGTTCATTTCTTTATCATCCTCAACGCACCGTGCCCTTCAAGATGCACTATGTGCTCCAAGGGTGCCACTTGTTGGACAACTGAGAGGGGGGGGTGAATCAGTTGTTACCATGCTTAAACAATTATGCTTCTTTTAAACTCTTTACAGAAACACTGAATGATGATCACAATAATGAAAGGAAATAAACAATGGCACATTCAACATCAGTCACATATATGAGAAACATAGAGACAAATATTTCCTGAGGAAACCTATACAAGGTAAAAACCTCTTTTTCTTTATATGATAAGTAATATTTACATTCTTTACATTATCATACATATGAGAACCAACTCATAATGAGGCTACAACCTCAGTTTTGAAAGCTGCTACTTGTTGAGAGCACCAACTCTCTGTTTTCTCCAGCACCCACTAAAAGGAAGCACCAACTCCCTGGTTTCTCTAGCACCAACTAGAAGGAAGCACCAACTCCCTCGTTTCTCTAGCACCAACTAGAAGGAAGCACTAACTCCCTGAGTGTTTCCAGCACCAACTGGATGGAAGCACCAACTTTCAATCATACAAGCACCAACCTGTATAACAGAGAACAAGAGTTCTCCCTTGCACTACCCTACCACCCTGGTTTCTCTAATTGCAACCAGATGGAAGCTACAACCCCCTGTGTTCAAGCACCCACTTGAACCTATGAGGAAAAAATTCCTCCCTAGCACCTCCCTACAACCCTGAAATATAAATTCCTTGTTAATAAAACTTATTACAGTGATATAAAGTTATTCAATGTCTTACCAGCCTTGTCGTTGTTCTGTTACATTTCTTTTCCTTGTCCGCATCAGTGCCTTCTGCACACCCCTTTCACTTTCTATTATTATTCCTTTCATGCTCTATGCACCATATCCATTTAATGCACCATTCCTCAATTGTGCATTTCTTCTCCTACGCTCTATCTCCTTGCACACCCTTGAATTCTCCTGCACAGCGACAACCCCTATCTCTTCTTTTTTTCAGCACATTATAGTCTCTGTGGTCTTTGTGCATGCAAAATTCGCAATGCTTCTGCATGCTCACTCCATGCCAAATTCCTCCACATCTCAAGTGCTCTTCCTCATCATCATCATGACTCTTCAACTTCTTCGGCATTTTTTCCCATGCGTTCAGCATCACTGGGTGTTCTATCTAGATTTCTCAGCTTCTCTGGCAGTTGAGGCTCTTTGTCTTCTCTGTCTTCGATGAGCTTATTCTTTCTATTTTCAGCTATAGACTTCAATGCTCATCCACCTGTCAATCCCTCTAATGTTTGTCTTCCTTCACTAGACGAAGCTTGGAGACTCTTCATCTCCTCTAGCGATCACACAGAGTCTCTTCGAATATTCTGGTAGACAACATCAATGGTTTCTGGTAGTTTCACTGTGTCGGATCAACATTAGCCCTATGATCATGCTTAACTTCATCTGCACCGTTGGATTGAATTCATGGAAACTTGTGTTTACTTCCCCATTTCGTACTTTGGAATTTCGAGATCCCTGTGGTGAAGCTTAGCACCTCTAGCTTCTTCCTCCATCTTCCATCAATGTGCCCAATGGTTGTGACCACGTGCTTATGCATAAAGTGCTTTTGTGATTTAACATTTCATGAGTCTGGAGATGAGGCATCTCGAATCTCCAAGTTGTGATCCCTGAAACCTTGAAATGGAGCTTATTTGAACTGATTCCTTCCATTCTCGTGACCACCGGCGACGACCACAGGCCTAAAGTATTTCGCAATTTCTGGTTTCGGCATTTTGGGACTCCTGTGGTATTGTTTCTTGCCTCTCCAAGCTTCGATTTGTTAAACTCTGAGATGGAGCTGGATCAATGGTCCAGAACACACCTTGATTTGACAGCTAGGATTAAATCGCGATTTCACTTTTCGATGCTCCTTAGATGGAGGTGCTCGTCACTCCAAGTCACAATAGGTGAAACTCCGAGATGGAGATGGATCAATGGTCCAGAACACACCTTGATCTGATGGCTAGGATTAAATCATGATTTCAACATTCCTTTGGCGAATGTTCTTTTACATCTCCAACTCCCAATCTGTGAAACTCTGAAATGGAGTTGGATCGACGGTCCAGATCACACCTTGATATGATGGCTACAATTAAATTGCGATTTCACATATCACAATTTCGAGAGGTGAGAGGTTGGAGCATTTCTAAACATTGACTTTCTAGTCAGTGAAATGTTGATCTGCGTCCATGTGTCCTGCCCATAGATGGATGGTCCTCCTTCTTTCAGGATTGTTTATACCTGCTTCTCCTTGCACTTTAAAGAACATGCAGGTTCTTCCTGATCCAATGATGGTCGGATCTTACGCTTAGATTTGACGCCTAAGATTTGTCTTCCATATTTGCACTCCTCCCGTTTGGATTCAGATCTGATGGTCATCAAGAATTGTGAATGGGATCCAACGATCAATGTCGCTTCTCCCCCCAAGATTACACATCCTCCTTACTTAGAAGAATTTCTAAGTGTCAAAGGCCTCGACCTTTGATCCGCCTGTGATCCTGAGTATGCTATCTCTCTTGAGATTTAGCAATGAGTTAACCTCATCCTTGGTGTACACCTATGCACTGCATTCGAATCTGCGCTAATTCCTCCTGAGCTTACTTTGCTCCTATTAAACCTGCCAACAATCCTCTGCACTATCTCTTCTGAACTTATCGAGCTTTATATGTAGCATCTTCCTAAAATAATTATGATGCCCATCTATTACATTCTTCCTATACTCATGCCATCTTCACTTCTGTACTTGCCATCAATGACAAGCATACACTACCTGTTAAAACATTTTCCAGCAATCTCCCCCTTTGGCATTGATGGCAACTAAGGCACCTGAATTATTTTCTCCCCCTTTGACATCAATGTCAAAGAAAACATGCTCCCCCTGAGCTGTGGCAGTATTTTTAGGAGGTATCAGATATTAAGACAAACACAAACTCCCCCTAACAGAAAGGACTCTCTTATTTGAGGCCTGCAGATGTTTGTATCCAAACTAGAGTCTTCTTTTTCTGATTCTTGGACCTGTTCATCCTCATCTTCCGTTGTATCCTCTGTAGAATACTCAAAATTGCTGACCTCTCTTACTCGGACTCCTTCATCAACCTTTTCTTCTCATGAGTGGATGACTCCCCCTGTCACTGTTATCTCTCTTCTTCTGACTATTTTCCCCTTTTAATCCTAAAGGTTAACTTTCCTTGACAAGGTCTTTCCTCTTTTTATCTCTATAGAATGTCATGTATATCATTTGTACATCAGAATGTTGTTGTTGTGAATGTCATTGTCCTATTTGAACACTATGCAATTGTAGCTTGTACTTTTTAAATAGCCCTTGGATCTCCCCATTGAATCTCGTCGATCTCTATTACTGCAATTTCATTTTTCTTCCATGATGCAATCAATCTAGGGATTTTATTTCCATATTCAATCACAAAAGAAAACTGTTACACCCACTTTCATGACTTCTTTTCTTTCTCACAAATGAAGGACCTGTATCAAGTTTATTAGGAGCACTGATTTCTACCTTGTTGATTCCAAAACTGGATTTGTCATTTGGTGATATTTGGCTATCCAAGATATTATCCAGGGTCATGGAATTGTTTAAAAACTTGCTTTGGGTGTTTTCCTTCTCAACCTTCAAGACTTTTGCTTCCATCTTATGACATGGTTCTTATCCTACTTCATCCATGGGGCAAATGCTAACTGAACATGCTTTTATTGTATCTGAATCTTCTTCTTTACTTGCAAGGGAGGACTCAATTTCAACATCATTAATTTTATTTATACTGTTATTCACCACTTGTCCTGAGTTTATATTTACCTTACATTCTTTGGACGTGAGCACCTCTTCACTGCCTCTGTCACACTTTTGGCTTGAATTAAACGAATTATGTTTCAGACCATCCACAAGCAGAACGTACTGGTCATCTCCTTTGTCATTACTCAAACTCACCATCCCTCTATCCTTGATTTTACCTGGTTCATAATTTTCAAGGATCAAATGTTCTATTTTTCTTTTACTTATGGACAGAAGCTTATCCATTTCTCCAGTCATGTGCTTGCAACATCCACTTTCTATATTATCGGATGCCTTTTGTTTTTGAATTGAAAGTGCTATATCACATTTTTCACTATCTTTCCTTTTCCATGTGTTGGCCTTTTTATCTAAGAACTTTATCCTTGGATCTGCTTTGTAATTTTTTAGATTGCATTTTGTAGCTTTGTGGCCAAAGTTGTGACAGTTATAGCATTCAATATCATTGTTCAATAAGTCAAATTTGTTGTTACAACGTTGTCTATTCATTTACTGTTTATTACTTCTTGACCTCCTTAGTTGTATGTCTATAGACTTAGTTTGGAAATTTGCAATCTGTGATGGTTTGTTACTTGGCTGTATCATTCTTTGTTGAGGCAAATATTTATTCCTTTGAAATCTTAATTACTTATGTCTAATTCTTAAGTAACAATTTACAGCTTTGTGACCAAAGTTAGAACAGTAGAAACAATATCCATAGAAAAATTCCTTGTACTTGGAAAATGATTGTCTTCTTTGAGAAAATTGATTTCTTCCATGTTGATGATGTCCTTGAGAAGGGAGTAAATTATTTCTTTGTTCTACAAATTCAATCCTGGCACCTCTTTCTTTACTCGTCCTGGGTGGTTGATTGTCTTCCTTTGTTTCTGAAGGTTTGTGGTTGTCATTGATTGTAGATTTAACAAACTTGATGGGTTCTTTGTTCCTTGGATGACCACTACTTGATCCCTCTTCGAAACCCAAACCAGTTTTCAGCTTTGGATTTCTTTGCTAATTCAGAATAGTGGTTAATCCTTCTGAGGCTTTGATACTAGACAGATTCTGATGATACAAGGTTTGAAACTTCTCCATCTCTTTCCTAGTTTTCACTACTTCTTCTTCCAGGGCTTCAGATCTTGCCCTCTTTTCTAATAGCTGATGTATCAAAATATCCTCAATTTTCCTTGCCTCTTCTAATTCCACTTTCAGAAGGGAAAATTCTTCATCGGGTTGTTTACTGTCTTTCTCAAACTGTATCAACAATTGTTTTTACTTTATGTTCTTGATTCTTAGTCTGTCAATCTTTTCCAGTGCACTGATCAGTTCTCCTTCCATATCAACCATAGCTTCTTCATCATTCTCTTCACTGCCTGTTCTTTCATTATCATAATCCTCTTTGTCCATAAGCATGAATTCATTTAATTTATCTTCACATGAAGAATCACTATCGATGTCTTCTTAGGAGTCATCGTTGTTTACACATAAACTCTTCTTCTTATCAAATCTTCTTGATTTGTGCTTCTCTTCATCTTCAGAGTTTTGATCATGTTACTTGTGTGGACATTTATTTGCAAAATGACCTATCTTACCATAGT
>JASDQU010203570.1:12539-23022 GCA_032191745.1 Picea mariana
ATTGCAATAACAATACAAAAAATGATGTCAAGGAATATTCCAAGGGTGAAAGATGCCACTAAAACCCTAGAAGTCAAGCTAGAAAAGGTTGTAAGTTGAGGGTAAGTCCTAATATAACAATAAAACATCAAAGGAGAGGTAAAACTAGGGTTTAAGGTCACTTTCAAGAGAAAAATACTAGTGTTGTCTATCTTCCGTGGGCATATGGAGTCAAATGATGCACTTTCTTGAAGATAAAATGCAAGAGAAAGACATGAGAACTAAACTAATGCAGTGGGAATCCACCCTCTGCCACTAGAGTACATATGCAACAGAACATTTCTTGAGTTATGAATAACTAAGACCACAACTTCCCTAACGATTCTTCTTCATTGCTAGATCTCCCTGATTTGTCAACCCGATCGTGCAACAACCCCTACGGTTGTAGATCAGCTATCACATATCCATGTTTTCTTCCATGTAGCACTAGTAAATATATGTTG
This sequence comes from Picea mariana, assembly GCA_032191745.1. Taxonomy (NCBI): domain Eukaryota; kingdom Viridiplantae; phylum Streptophyta; class Pinopsida; order Pinales; family Pinaceae; genus Picea; species Picea mariana. The sequence continues at coordinate 13,022 of JASDQU010203570.1, forward strand.
TGTAGCATCCCCAACATCCAACTGGGCTATGCCACATCAAAGTTTCGAACTGTATACAAAATTAAAAAATATACACACAAAAACTCTTGCGGAACTTTATATATAAAAATTTAAACAGAAAAATACATTATACAAATGCACAGATTCATACAGAATAATAATAAAAATACACATGCAACACATACAAGAAAAACCCATAAAACTAAACGAATAAATAATTATGCAGCATGTAATTTAACACACAATTGACACTTATCTTGGTAAAACTATCACCAACTACGTGCAAACCTTCCATGAACGTCCCAACCTTAGACCACGTTGCTCATCACTCTCAACAGTGGGTCACCCCTGAGCTAGGACTAAACTCCACCCGGGTAAAGGAATTCCTAACCAGGCTGATGTATCTCAGACAACAGAAAAAACTTTTTCACAAGTGCTAACTCAAACTAACAACCTACAGTCCCTCATTCCCCACATGCCTGTCCCACCCTAGGAAGTGTGCCCCTTCTCTGCTCAACATTCCTTTGGTTGCCCCACTTCCTTTCTGGAGCTTCAGCAACAAGCCGAACAGGAAGTCTCAGATCCCTATAGTTGTAGTTTGGCACCTTCAAGAAATCAATTCCTAGCAATTCCCTCACCTAGAGAGAATTTCTCATCATCCTGACAACCCACCTCTTCAATATCCCATGGGCCTAACAACTCGCTTCTTCAATCCAGTTCCTAATATAACCAGGTATAGGTACATGTACAGGTACAGGTACAAGAAGGTATGAAGGACAGCTGAATCAGTGAGTGAATGATGATGGAATGATGGGAAATGAACTAAGTCCAAAATATATGTATGCATGTTCCCAACTTGACACTTTTCATGTTGAGAACTACTTTGGCCCACTTGTCCCCATTCTTAGAACTTAGGATAAAATAATTATCCCTAATTTATACTTTAAGTAATATTAATATAATATCCCTTTTTGGCTTAAGCTCCCTATCTTAGCCCTTATCCTTAACTTTTAGCCCCCTTTCCCTAACTAGTAGAGTTTAGTCCCCCATACTCTTTTATCGTGGTCAGTCTACATGCAGCGATGTATTATATTAATAATAATACATATACAAAAATTGTGTCACTAACCTTTATCATCTAGACTCTCCGGCCTAATTCAACATATAATCCTCCTAGCTTATAATAACTAGCTCTCCAGCCTATAAAGCACAGCATATACACAAAGGATCCCTGCCCTCAAAATCGTGTGCACTTAAGTTTGTTGTGCACGGTATCTTGTAATGTGCACACTTCATCATTTTAGTGCATAGTACATGTGCTCACTATACCATGGAAGGTGCATGCAAAAATTATATCAATATCTCACCAGCTTAAGTACATTTGTATTTACATTTACAGTTGGGGTTTGGCCTAGGGGGATTACATGTTGCAGAACACAAGATTTTTTTTACCAGAAAATGGCACATTCAATTGCTACAACTCGTCTCCTGTGTAACACCCTTGTTTCCCCCAACTTGTAAGTAATCATAATTAGTGATTTCCATGCAATGGCATGCAATTATTGCAACTGTGTTATTGTTTAATTTTAATTGCCAACAACTAACTGTGGGGGTGAAGCTGTAAAAGTATTGGCCATGATATCACTAGAGGAATGAGAGGGTTTTCTCTTAAGCTAAAGGGCCCCAAGCCTCCTTACTTAAATATTTAACTTGGAAATATTCATATTATTTCCCTTAGTCTGATTTCAAGGAAAATCAGTTAATTAAGGGGGTTGATAGTTGAACAACCCAACCACACCAATGAATGGAAGTATGGAAGTATGCCATAAAGAAAATGAAGTTTTCAACTAGAGGACAACATGAAATATCACCATGGGTTCCCAGGATTGACCCACGAGTTTCCTTCTAAAAGAAGAAACAAAAGGATAGGTTGAGAACCTTCCCAAACTATGCATGCAAGAGAAGCACATGATTTTAGAGAGAGGGATGAGAATCGTGGGAAGAGGGGATGGACTATGTAAAAAACATAGTAACAGAAGGATCTTGAGCTATGAATCTCAGGTCTAAGAACCAAAAAAATCCGATCTGAGATAAGAGAACCATGAGCTTGATTTTGGGAAGGCATATGATAAACCTCGAAGAGGCCTGAGCTAGGTGGGTGTAAGGAAAATCTCTACCAAGAGTAGAGTGGAGAGTGACCTTCAAATCTTATTGAGAACCTAAGAGATATTCCCTACTGGAATCATGGCCTGGCACGGGGGTGACCATAGTACTAAGAGTGAATGCATATGAGCCTATGGTTGGGTGGAAAGGTGAACACCCATAGTTAGTTGGATGGTTGTAACCTGTAATCAGATAAGTACATATTCACTCTGTGTAATTAAATAGAGATAAAATATTGATGCATGTGATTGTGTGTAACTGTGTATACCTAGTAAATGGTGTTGATATTGTTCTATGGGAATTCATTGTACTCATATAATAATATGTATGAATTGAATTGCATGTGTATTGCATGTATGAGYAGGRGGATCCTGCGTTTTTTCTTAATTGATTAAAGAAATAGTAAAATCGATTTCCCTTGTCAAAATAATCCTAGATACGTCGACTTGTTTGTGCCTCCTGGGTGCATAGCAAAGTATTGTCGCAGTGTGATTGTAAATAGAAAAGAGGCTAGACAGTTAAGAAATGAACAATATTTTCCAAAAGGAATGGGATATTGTAATAATAGAATGTTGAAGGCCTATGAAGGGTGATAAACCTTGTGTTATTAACCTCTTATTTTTTTGAATGGTTGTGTAGAATGAAATCCTCATTTGGGTGAATAAGTAGAAAGGATTATTGCTTGCTAAAAGAATGAAGGCATAAATTCCCTATAACCTGGGAAGGTTTATGTGTAGATTGGATACCTTTAAAGCTCTATGAAAGTCTCCTTATTGGAATGGAAAACATGTTGGATGAAAATATTCACCCAAGTGGTGAAGAGAAAATGCCTTAGTCAGTTTAGAGGAGATCTATAGATATAATTAGTTCCTCGTAAACCTTAGAAAATACTGGGAATAAATCCTTGAAATACTAAGTCCTGAATTAGACAGAAATACCGGGGGAAAACCCATGTTTTTAGACTAAAGAAATTGAAGCCATTGGATTGGCACAAAAAAAAATATCCCGACCCTTCATTAGAGTAGGCTATTATTCACGTAGAAGATGTACCCTAAGTCAACCAAAGTTGTCGATATGTTGAAGGATCAGAGGCAAGGAGATCCAAACTGTTGGATAGAGGATGACAGTTGGAGTATCCCTAGAGACCTGGAGTGAAGGTACTTTGATGGGAATTCCTTGAGGGAAAATCTAGATCGTTGATCAAAGTAGTGGTGAGATCAATTCTCAATCATGGATCTTCATAGGGTCTCATTTAAGTGAGGTTAAAAGGGAAGGTGACATCATTTTAATGTGGAATTCCTACGTACCTAAGGGTAATATGTGGTAGCTTGTAATTGGTCGAAGGAATTGAGAATGGGTCCCTGTCGAGATCAGACCTTTGAATGGGTTCTTTAAATTATCAAACGTAGGATATATGGATGGATATATATCCACCATTGATCGAAGATTAGGCTGTCAGAATTCTTTAACATGGGGTTGATGAGGGACTCTAAGGGCAGAGCTTCGAGGATGAACCCAAGTCATTAGATCTATCATAGTGTCTACAGGAAAGGATATGAACCATGGATCCAAAGTAGTGTTTTTCATCAAAGTTTGGTACTCAGAGTAACCTAGGATGTCAAGGTGTAGGTACTCTAATGGTAAGCCTCCAAGAGGAGATTTTGACCATATATTAGGTAAAATCTAAAGAGATACCTTATTCATTGGATCTATGATCCATCTTGGAGGGAAATAAAAGAGTATGATGATTTCATGATGAAAGTTAATACCATTTTGGTAGCTTATGTGTCCCTTGGAATGATGCATGGTGATATTCGATTGGCTAATGGGACGAGTTTGGACCCTATTGGTTGAGAAGGGCCTTAAAAACTCCACTTTAATTAAGGGACCAAGAGGATGATGTGGATACTACCATGTGTCGAGCATAGAAGGTTCCATGTGGCATAGTGATTTATCACCTACATGTGATCTTATGTGGGAAATATGGATGCCACATGTCAGGTGGTGATGGTGCCATGTGTCATTCAGAGATGGCACCATGTGTCAAGAGGATTTGGCACATGTAGATGAAAATATGAGAGAATCTAGGTCGTTCATAAAAGTTTGAAATGTTGGTAAGGATATGTGGTGGTTAAGAACACTGACGAAAATGAAGGCATTAGGGATGTAATGAGAATCGTTGATCAGTGGTGGGTTAGATTTAATGTCCACCGTAGATTTCTGAAGAACCCCTTATAGGTTATAGAATGGATGATGACATCATGAGTGATGTGGCATGCCAATGAGTCTAGAGGATGATAGGTGTCGACACCTGGTTCATCGTAAGGTAAAGGGTGGGCTTTGTTGGGTCCATACCATTGGATGGGCATTCACAATCACCAATAGTTGGATCCATGAGCAGAGAGATTCAAATCATTCATGGTAAATGGAAGGGTTGGCAAGGTTATGTGTTGGCTAAGAATGTCAATGAAGATAGAGGCATCGGCAATGCGATGAGTATCGTTGGATTTGTGTGCCAGTGAACCTGGTCCATTGACCTAGGAGTAATCTCATTAGAGCACAAAAGAATGGAGTGGTTGTTAAGCATCGATCCCTTTAGAATCGTTGACTCAATTAGAATTGTTGGATGAGAGGCACGTGGACTTTCAGATCTAGATTAATCCTGACTAACGAATTTTCATTAGAACTTATTGTTGGGTCTTTGCAACCCATTGAAATAAAATTCTTATGATGATTACTAGAGGTTCCATGGGATTGGAACCAGGCTTTGATGAACCATGTGGTTAGCACCACGTCAGAGCCATGGTTGTTCCATGTTGATTGACACTTGGGATAGGAAACCATGTGGATTCCACATAGCAATGAGGTGTCACTGGCCAATGAGGCCCGAGAAATTTTTAAATCCATAAATCTTGATCTAGAGATTGGTTTTGAGCATGATGAAAAATGTTGGAAAACTCTTGATGAGAAGAAGACAATGGTGCTCTCGAGAAGAGGTATTGAGATGGCTAAGAAAAAGAGAAACACTAATACCCCATCCTTTAAAATGGTACTTAGGGGGTTGGGTGTGTTACAAAGTGGTATCAGAGCGGACTACAACATTAGGCTTAGATGGGCCAAAGACCAGTCAAAGGATTGGTATAATAAGGCAGAGATGAGCCTGTTGAAAGGTTTTTCTACCTTTAAAGGATTTTTATTATCTACATTAACTTCCTAAGGTGAAGGACTGCATATTGAAACTGTGACTTGGAAATTCTTATTGAATTCCAGCAGAGGAATTATAGTGTCCCTTTGTCAAATTGATAACTACTCTTACAGGAGTAGGAATATGTTGATAGGAATTAATGGTAAGACCTAAATGTGAATGGAAGAGGTGGCAGAAATTATGTTATGAAGTTGCATGAGCCCAGACAGGGCACATGCATTGAGTTGTTTTGTTTAAGTGTAATATTTTCTATCTGATAAGGCAAGCAGAGTCTCTTGCAATTAAGATGGTTGATTATATAAGGGTTAAGACCCTTATGGAAAATTCCTTTTGCTTAAAGGAATTGGGTATGGATTGATAAAATCCTTAGCATTAATAATTACTGCTTTAATAAAAAATTAAACACTATATATGAAATTCCTCATGATTAAAGGACTGATAGAAAATGTATAAGGTCATTATATTTGACCTATAATAAATGAAACTTGTTGCTGAAATAATCCAACTAAGAAAATAAAAAGGAGTTCTTTGGACTTTTGATGGTCCTCATAAAAGAGGTGAAATGGCTTGATTTTATGGGCCAGTTTATGAGCTCCTGGTCGTACTAAAGAGGTTTTATATACCTATTGACCTAAAATATTTATTATGCAAGTGAATGCAAAGGTAAATATATGGAAAAAGTCTGCATTGTAAGCATGGGTAAAATGCTTGGTGCACGAGGATATGTTGGAATGCATATGGTAAATATTGAGATTGCATATAACATGCATATAGACTTGTTATAGTCTATTATTAGATGTGGAACATGGTGTTAGATCACATGGCTAGTGATGATCTGATAATAGCATCCTAAGTAAAAGGTTGATGATGATGTTTGCATATAACCTGCTATCCCCGTTTTATGGGATAACTAAGGAGATTATGTCTTGAGGCCCTCAGGTTGCAGATATGGAGTGTCGAGAGACTACATGACCAAYAGTATCCACTTGCACATATGGGGACCCTTCTCACCACCACAGAGGTCAATATTTTTAGATGGCATCCACCACACCAGCTGGCTTACAAGAGGCGACAGGCCTTACTCCATGAGGTACAAGTCATGTATTATGGTAAGTTTCATTTCAATATTTGAGGCATTTTGAGTATGTTGTACCTTATATTTCTTTAGATTTCATGACAAATTCTTGGAAAWTATGCCTCTTTCCCCGTTTCACCTTGATGGTTGACATTGTTCCCTAGTAAGTGGTCTTCCTCGGGAATGGGTTTGCTACTAGGAACTCCCTTGAAGATCCATTGTATCATTCCCAACCATACTTACCACTTTCCATCACCTAAAACCCCCCATTTCCTTGTCTCTTGGGATTTTAGGGTGTATTGACCCAAGAAGGGGTTGTCCCTCATTCTATGGGAAGAAGGGGATGAAGGCCTAGAGGAATTTTTTTTGTCTAAAAAAGATAAAATCCTATATATAAACCTTCTAGATACTTCACCCAGGGATCCCCCGAGAAAGAAATGAAACGCTTCTCTGCAAGAAAATGGGAACCCACAAGAATAAATGATAGTGAATGCTTAGGGGGTTAGTTGGAGGATAGGAGGTCTCATCACCAGCCAGCCCATCATGATCATGGGTATCTATAGGTATGAAATTACCATCACCTGGCCACCAAGCTAGTGTAGTGGCTCACAGTTACACAACTGAGAGAAAGGGGGTCTCATCATGATCCAAAATTCTCATTTCTGCAAGGTATTTGTGAGTGACACAGTCATTATATGGACATCATGCCAGGATAGTGGTCTTCAACTCATTCCTTAAAACATGAAAGAAACAAAGAATGGCAAGAGAATGGGCTTGGAAAAAATGCATTGCAAACAAAGGTGTCACACAACCTCTACAAAGGAACCCATGAATGAGACACTACAACCCCTTGTATGTCATGAACCCCATGCCCAATTATCATTGATCCTTAACAACTTCATCTACTTCACATGGCTTAGGAGGGGATCACTTGGGAAACAATCCTTTACCTAGGGAAAGTGTTGGAATTATTGATTGTGTGTTGACATTTATGGCAACATGTGTCAAACATGTACAGTAATCAGAGAAAAAGGAAGATCACCTTGGGGAAGAAGAAATTCATGATCACTATTGATCACGATAGGATAAACAAATGATCGTGTGTTCCTAAAGCTCAGGAGATATAGCGGGGAGATTCTACAAAGAATACACACACAAAATCAAAGCACGCAATTTTAAGGTCAAGGCAAAAGATCAGGATAAATAGAGTATCGTGATCATGTATAGACAATGCATAAACAAGCGCACCAATCGAAGCTCAGAAGAGATGGAACATTTGAAGTAACACAATAGAAATAAAGTTGTAAAAATTAAGGAAATCCACACAAACGATTGCGCATTAATTGTGACCATTTCTTTTTTAATTTCAGGAGTAATCACAACCATTGAATTGACGAGGAATCATGTATTTTGATGTAGTTTTTGGGACAAATTCAGGACCGTCAGATCGAGGTGGAGCCAAAGGTTGGGAGAAATTAAATCCCAACCATCAAGTTGGGATAGATAATCCTCAACCATAGATCAAGACCAATAGGACTTTGGAACTTCATCACCTCAACAAACATTGGAGACAAGGTAGAGGCATGAACTCACTAAGTCATGAAATCCCGCCAACCGTTAGATCGAGGAGGGACTTCAGATGAATTATCGACCATCTGATCGAGTTTAGTGGAAGTACGGGGATAGGAATGATGTTTGGGAGTGTTCACAATCATCTTATATCTAGTGGAAACAAGGTCAAAATCTCAACCATTGATTGAATACAAGTGGAAGGATAGCGTAAGTTTAGACACTTCACCACTTCGCCACTTCGGTGAAATATTAGATACAAGGAAGAATCCACAAAGCCCCAAAGTCACGAAATACAAACAACTGTCGTGCGAGGGAAGGAATAGTCAACCCGGTGTTGACCACTATAGGATTATGAGGACTCCCAAACAACTAAAACTCCCAAATCCACTAAGTACCAAAGACACAAAGTGAAAATCCATGATCTAGGAGGGATTCATTTGGCAGAAGACAAAGATGACACATGGCCCAATCAGTTGGTCACAAGTGTCAAGGTCTAGTCGGAACATTAGGTATATGAAAGTCAGAAATCAAGGTGACACATGGCAGTCACTCAGCCAGTTCCAAATCAACAGTGATGTTATCAAGCCACGTCACTCCAGGATTACAACCTCCAGGGATGTTCAGCTTCTCCTACTAGAAAAAATACCCGAAGCGCTAAAGGCCAAAGTCACAAATTAATGCTTGGTCACTAGTCTAAGATCCTATGGAATATTTCTTGACCATCCGATCGAGTACAATGAAAGGATGGAGTAAGCGTGAATCACAAAGTAATGATAATTGTTGATCTATTTTGGGATCATTCTCGAACTTTGATCAAGCGTAGTGGAATAAGAGAGTAATCATAAAGTGTTAACTAACAACAAGTTGTCACCAACATTCTATGACTTATGCGACCGCTAAAACTCTAGGGGAGTTGAACAAACCTAAGAGTGGTAATACCCAAAAGTCCTGGAGTGTCAAAGCCCCGAAATATGATATGAACATTCGTCGACGAGGAAGATCCATGGTTGAGATCCAAAAGCACAAAGTAACGTGCATAAATATTAACTTGGTGGAGGCAACGCATTTTTTATCTGGATCGTTGGATAGTTTAGCTATGTGGAAAACATCTAAACTAAGCACACAGTGGCCAAGTGTTAAAGATCCACTATTTTGAAAGAGCGTGAACCATATATCTCAACTTCTGATTAAGTCATGATCATCGATTTGGTTGAAGCCTCTAGATAATAGAGGATCATCCATTCAATGGAAGATTAAATATTGACCATCCAATATACTAGTGAATAGAGTATATGCACTTTGACGAAATTTACTCCAGGAAGTTGGAAGACTAGAAAGTCTGGAAATCTCGAAGTCCGAAGTACCGAAGAACCTAGTTCCAGCACCAGTCATGTGATAAGGTAAATAAGCTAAAGGTCCTAGAAGTAAATAATCCCTTGGACATTTCAATATGGTCCTCTATAGAAGAATAATGGAAAAAGGAGAAAGGCATTAACAGAACAACGTGTGAAATAGATAAGCCCATGGTTTTGAGCCCACGATCACAAAGGGAAGTGGATTGAAGGAAGTGCCTATATATGGAATTTGAATCTAGAAATCAACAATCCAGATTAAATCACATATAAGGATAAGTGCATGGATCTAGCCATCAGTTGTGTGTAGAGGATAAAAGGTTTAGCACATTTAGATTTGGTTCTTGAGCACTGTTACACCCATATAGGTTGTTAGATGTTTGTATCAAGGACAGAGTTAATCTTGAATGCACTGCAGAGGTCCTTGGACACCTCATTATGGATTTGATGTGTATTGAGTCAAATTATAAGCCACCATAACTGTGGGTTGGCTTGGAAACCAGTGCCAATTAAGAATATGATTCTTAATTAAAAAGAGATTAAAAGAAGAACCAAGTTCACCCAATAAACTTAAAGGATAATAGTAAAATAAGAAATTTGTTATTAAAATAACACAGTTCTTAATAAATTAAAG
>JASDQU010203572.1:2066-18925 GCA_032191745.1 Picea mariana
GCGCCAAAGATGTTTCCGTCCTTATACACACTTGCAAACGTGAGCTAAGTCCTGCTCACTTAATGTGTCCTCTGAGGCACAATCCCTAGGTTCAAAGTCCATGTTGTCAATTTGACTTGAACCTCTTTCGTCTAGGCTAACTCCTAGGGAAGCCAAGGGGGGTAGACCCTAGTTACTGGATGAGATTAACGTTTATGTTCTAGGAGTTGGTTTTAATTGGTTAAATGGTCAAGGGGAATCTAGCCTATGATGTTAATTAGCAAATGCAAGCTGCAACTATCTAAGTATGAGAGTCAGACCTTTTCCTAGGGCAACTAAGACTAGTGCCTAAGATTGGGCAAGGGGTCAACTAAGTTAAGGGGATGTTCGTTACAAGATAATTACAAGTTACAAAGATTACAAAAGATAAATACAGATAGATACAAAAGAATATCTAGAGATATACACAGCTAAACTAGATCAGATACAAGATATAGAAAGAAAGCCTAAGATATACAGATTAAGATTAAGCTAAATACAGTAGATACAAGATATTAACAAGTGCTAGAAATGTGCAGGAAGAGAAGATATTCAAAGAGGAACAACCATCAACACATCAAGCCAAGCATGCTCACAATAGATAGAATTCCATTGGACTGCTTTTCAATGGCCAAAAGACGCCAAGCACTCAAGACCCAGTCAAGAGAATGCCTCCAGGTGGATACACACTTCTTGAAGGATCACACCAGAGACACAGGGATATAAGAGATGAAATCCTTGAAAGATGAAGTATTCCAGATACAAGATATAACCACTTAAGCAATAATTCTACAACACATAAAAGATAACTTGCATAATAATGTAAATATGAGATCAGTTGCTTGCAAGTGTGAAGGTATATTGCAGATGCTGTAGATTGGAGATTAAGTTAAGTGATTAAGTGTGAGATTAATTTTATCCCTATCTAGGTGTCATCCCAAAAACTCTCCTCCCCTAGTTACCAAGTGACTGCTGGATGCTCAAGAAGTGAGGCAACGAGACCTACCCTAGCTTCACAGGTCAACCCTAAGGTCAAAGTACTCCTGGAAAGGATGCTGCGCATCGTGAGACCATCCTCGGCCTAGCACCTTCCGTTGCCTTCCTCCGACCTCGTTTTAAATGGCGAAGATGGTGAGTTATGGTGTCCTATTAAGTCTAATTAATTAATTTTAGACCTATGAGCTAAGTATTGCAATGTGTGTTTGAGTGCTTGTAGCTTGCTCAAGAGTTGCCAAAAAACTGAATAATTGAATAATATGGAGGCTGAAGCCTTTGAAGTATTAGATCACAAGTTAAATGCTTTAAAGAGATTATTACAAGTGAAACATAAAGCGATATAAATAACTTGCGAAAAGTGAAAAAATTAATTAAGCCTTTAAGATGTCGAGATTTGCATGCATGTACATAAGATAGAAGAATTAATAAACGGCTTACATGTAAAGTAAATGACAAATTCTAAAAGTTAATTAATCTTTAAGCGCATGCATGTGTGTTGGGTGAAGATTTAAGAAGTTAAAGACTGCATGCAATGTAAAATAAAATGAACGCAAAAGATTCACAATGCCTCCACGGGCTCTAAGCTAATTAGCTATGTGTGTGTGACCTACTCTAGATAATTTAAGATTTAATCATGCATGTAGATATCACAAATAACTAGCTAACTAAGAAGTAAAAACATAAAGGAAACTAATCTAGAGCATGCAAAGTAAAAATTAAAATAAAAGAATGCAAACCACCTGGGTACAACTCCTTTGGGCTTGCTTTACAGTGATTTAAAATATAGAAGAAGAAGAGAAACTTTTACCACAATGAGAGGAGTTATTGGGTGGGAGTGAAAAACTCAAGGGAGATTAACCCGACTGGTTAGGCCACATTAACCTCCTGAGGATAAAAAACAGTCAGTGAAAGGAACTCTCTTAATGAAGAAACCCTAAGGCAACTAACCTAACCATGATCCATGTAGACCTATTACAATATTAGCCCACGCAGGGGTGCGGTAATCCTACTTACAAAACTGTGTGCTGGAGCAAAAATTGCCCTGTAGAACCAAAAAGTCTTCGACATGTTTGCATCTGATAATGCATATCTTCATGGTACATGGAGTTGACCCCCTAGTTGAAGAGGCGGTCAACACGCCTAAACTAGTATCCAAGTGAAAAGTCCAACCACGGATGCTACCTTGGGGCAACAAGATGGGAATTGCACCACTGTTACCTCAATACAATATCCCCTTCACTTTAGGCCAGCTCGAAGGGCCAACGGGGGTATCCCAATCTATCGATGATAGATCTTAAGTAAATCTTCTTTAGTGAATTAATCTATTCAAGCTTATGATTTACTTCAATGAATACAACAAATATATTACAATGTAAAGACAGAAGGATTCCAACAAGTGATTAAATGGTTTAAGATAATACTTCAATAGCAATAGCATGGAACCACAATCATCCACGTAAAGAGTTATGAATTAGGAGTTAGTGGATAGATGCCAAATCTGATTATAAAGCATGCATGCAAGAATGAGTTCAGATTTGCATGATTTTGATTAACATCCCAAGAAAACAATACTTATAAGAGACTACTTGAAAATGGAACCACTTTAGGCCAATTAGAATCACAAGGAATGAAATCATCTAGCATAAAATTACTACACGAGATGTGCCTTTAGGTGCCAACCAATTATATGCTCAACTATGGACAAGCTCAAGGATGCCCTAGTCTTTCAAATTTGTTTTACTAATGATTTAATGCAGAATTCCAGATTTGAAATAAGAAAGAAACCAATCCAAGAGCAATATTTCAACTTTTAAGCAAGATGTCTTGGATGTTTTAACTAGGGTTTTAAGATATGCAACAAAATAACAACCCAAATCACTTAGAATGAAGCTCACAATAGATATATCAATGAGATTAAGCAAGAACTTGAAAGGAAAGGTAAATTTCCCCTAGGGTTTATCAATGTTAGCTCTAGAATTTACCAAGATAATTTCCAAATGAAAGATGTGTAGTTAATAATAAAATTAGAGATAAATTTTGCCACTAGAAAAGAATAATAAACTTATAACAACCTTCTAGAATACATCTATTTCTCATATATGGGGCATCCATTCCTCATCTTTTTCTAACTATGGAACATTATGCAATAGTGGCTCATGGGAGGGAGGAGAGGGATGAGCCTCTTCATATAAATCATCTTCAAGCCTTGATGGAGAAGGTTCACCATATTTTTCTTCAATATAATCACACAAGGAAAAATATACATCTTTTCTTTTTTCTATCTCCATAAGAAGATCATTCGAGGGATTATTCCCTAATTAGGAATAGTATCATTTGAGGGAAATATATATATATATATATATATATATATATATATATATATATATATATATATATTTTCTATATTCCCTTCTTAGATCATCAATCTTTTCCTCTATTTTGTTTTGCATATCAAGAAAAACACATGCATCATCAATTTCTTCATAACCATGAATCCAATGCTTTTGAAACTCTTTCATTAAATGTGGAAAAGATTATATCTCTTTAGGGCTGAAATTAGAATACCAATTCCATGCTTCTTTTCCTTGCATTGAATATGCAACTGTTTTCATCAAGATATCCTCATAGAAAATGTTAGTATTTACCATATAGTTCATAAAAAGATTCAAGGTGACTTGAAGCCAACCAAGGATTTCTATCAAACTTTGGGACACGGGTAAATATATCAAGAGAGAGCATATATGGATATCTTGAGATGTATGATATATCCAAAGGAACAAATACATTTTCCTGAAATTTTCTCTTGTTAGAGGCCATAATTGAAGCATAAAAGGTGATGATATTTTAAATTTAAGACTTGCATACCAATCATACAAATACCAAAGATGTAGAGTTGCCAATATACTTTGAGGATTAAGAGAATTTGAGTTCATAAATAAATTTTCTTAGATCTTGAATCAACTCTCAAGTTATTACTATTTTTGAGTCTTTTAATCTTTCTTTATGGGAATTACTTTTTGCAGTATATTTCTTAATTAGATTTTCTTAATGGGAATGCCAAATCTGATGAAGAAATACTGCTACCAGACAGAGAAAAACGTGCTGCTTTTGAGTCAGTATTTTTGTTACTATGCTTTTGGATTTTCCACTTCATCTGGCTGTCACAATGTCCAGTTCCACAATTCGAGGCTTTACATTCGAAATCTGATGGTCAAATTTTAAGCATTTTGAATGTTTTTTTTGTAATATTTTCATGGTTGTATAATTTGTCGATATAAATAGTTGTCACTATTTAGTATTTACCATTATATGAATAAAACTTTTTTCTCAAGTTTTCTGTAAAAGATGGTGTTGTGGTTACATATGATAATGGTCAGTTTCCTAACTTCTTGGGCCATTTCACATTTTATGGAACTTTGGAAAGAGAAACTAAGTTTCACTGGACTTTCGTTGTCAACAAGAAGCTATGTTTGAGTTCTCGAGTGTCGTTCTCTGGGCATTCACTATTGTAGAGAATAATATTCTTTCTTTGTCTTTTCTGTACATCTGGGATTACTTTTTGACCTTTGCAATGCTAGTTTTCTTTGAAATTGAACGTGTTTTTAGTTTTAACCAGGCTTACAATTTTTTTTTCGTCAATGTTACATGTTGACTTTAATATTATAATGTCTCTGTCAAGTTCTGCGCTCGTTATTTGGTTGACCTGCTTTCTCCGCATCGCTTGCTCACTGTCTTCCTCTCCAGGGCTGTACTTTACTACATTGTCCAGGGTTTACCCATTCTGGGTTTAACCCCACTTTCACTTTTAGGCACTATTTATCTTGCTATGATTAATTGCTTTAAGCCCAAGTCCCATTAACCTAATTTCGGATTTCGTGGATAATTTCTTTCTTTCTTAGCTGTGTGCTACATAAAAGTAAAATATCATGCATGGATTCTTTCCTCGCCAATTCATAAACATTTAAATTGCTGAACAGGACAAAAGCAGCAAAGGCCATCTATCTATTTGCAGCAGAAATTATCATTTGTGCACGTGATGCTGAATTGAAAAGGCAGAAAGCACTGGAGGATGCAACAGATTTGTTGAGAAAAGAAAAAGAAAAACATAAAAAATTTGGGCGGAGTGCAAGCGAGTTGCAGTCGAGTTTTGCTCATCGTTCATCACAAATTTAAGCATCAAGGAGATTTGATTACTTAAATAAAGGCAGGCTTCTACACCAACAAAATAATCTAGCTTGGAATATGTATCTCCATTCCCATCTTAACTGCTATGTATATATATCATTCTTTAAATGGTTTGTTCTTTATTATCTCCTTCCAATCTCATATCGGCTTGTTATATTGAATGATCAACGAATATGCTACAGCGAGTTTATGCCTCGTTTTCAAAGAGGCCTGAGCAAGTTTGTTAAGATTGACTATATGTTCAAGAGCTTCTTTAGCTGACAAAACAAACCTAAGAGGTCATACTCACGGTGGAGTGGATTCCATAATAAGAGTTTTTGTTCTTGACATCACTTGCACACTCACTTTAGGATGAACTGTTATATGTCTTAGCCAGGAATTGATTTATCTTCATCTTGCTATTCTTGTCAACTTCTGTACATAGAAAACTCGGAGAAAATTGATGGTCAATTTCAGTTAACAGCTCACTCAAGAATTAGAATTCATCCATTTTATTTGAGAACCATGACAATGGCTACTTGAATTTTGTTGAGGAACGCTTACTAAAAACGAAATCTTCATTTTTATGGTTAGAATATTGTTCAACTGAATAAGTTGATAAAATGTAATCTGGATTCTAGTGTGTTTAATGGCTTCACAAACTTATGCAAAATGCTTTCTAGATCACACTTGTCACCTCTTGCACGCCAACATAATAACAAGAATATTTGCATATGAACCGTTCTGAAGGAAAATATTTGAACCTAGGTGACTAGGACACAGATGGATAATGAACTTGAATATAAGTCAACATGGCTGGACATGTCACACGTGTACAATTGTTTTAAAGAGTAACAGTAATTCTAAACCAGATTCCATATGGTTGGACATGTCACAGGTGTACAATTGTTTTAAAGAGTAACGGTAATTCTAAACGAGATTCCATGGAAAAGCAAAATTAGTATCAAAGTATTTCATATAAACTACAGTAATTTTAAACCAGATTCCAGATTCCAAGGAAAAGCAAAGTTAGTGTCAAAGTATTTCATATAACCTACAGCAATTCTAAATCAGATTCCATGGAAAAGCAAAGTTAGTGTCAAAGTATTTCATATAAACTTAATAAATGGTTTTATGCATGAACCTTGTGTCGTTTTGACTATAATAACTTGTAAAGGTGTAAAATCACCGTTGAGACAATTGTATATGATAAAACTACATAAACTGTGTTTTTGGGTTTGAAGAATAAAAAATAGTTGAATAGATTTCTTCAAACACGAGGTTATTAACTAAATAACCTCGTAATAGACATAGAAACACACAACATGATTCTAAGGTAATAGACATAGACATAGAAACACACAACATGATTCTAAAACACGAGGTTATTAACTAAATAACCTCGTAATAGACATAGAAACACACAACATGATTCTAAGGTAATAGACATAGACATAGAAACACACAACATGATTCTAAGGTAATAGACATAGACATAGAAACACACAACACCTTTCTAAGGTAATAGACATAGAAACACACAACATGATTCATTAAAAGTAGTTCAATATACAAATTAAATATTTATTATCCTCTTGTTTAAAGGTGGTTATTAAATAGGTTCTACATATTGAACCAACTACTAACATTACAAGCTAATCATAATTCAAGTCATTGTCATTAAATATAATCATAATTCAAGTCATTGTCATTAAATATAATGATATTAGAATAAAAAAATTATTTGAATGTTGTTTTCACTCCAACATTGCTCCATTGCTCCATGTGAAAGTAAACATTTCAAATTCTAGCCTCTTCTGAATCAAAATGTTCATATTTTCACAAAGAACCCAATTGAACAATTAAAAGATAATTACTGAAAGACAACTACATTTTTTTTAACAATGGATATGAAGACCACATATGGGTAAACTTGCATCCATCAAGTTGCTAGTTATTTATGAAAACATCTCCTCTACATATGTTTTAAGTATATATTGTTAAATAAATAGAGGGTACTTTCTATGTCTTTCCTCTCAAGTTAACCTGTTGCTAGTTATTTATGAAAACATCTCGAATACATATGCTTTATGTATATATTGTTAAATAAATAGAGGGTACATGGTACATGCTATGTCTTTCCTCTAAATTTAGAACTCAACATTGGTGCTTCATCCACTAGTTGTCCTTACTTTCATGTTAATATAAAAGTATTTTTTTTTGAACTCTCTAGACAACCATCCATCAATAGACTTCTAATTGAACATGATGGGCGTATGTAAGAAACCACATTTTATGTAGTCAATCACCTGAGGTGAAAATAGGTTGTCACCATTATCAATTTTGTCATCAACGATACCACACTCTTCAATGTCAATCTTGTGCATGGTGGCATTACTACTCTCACCCTTTTTCTTCTTTATATGATTTCCCTTAATTGAATCAACGTTTGTACTTTTAATTTATGTTAGGCTATTAAGACACGTAGGAGTTAGCTTAGGTTCAACTTGGTCTAATATGGGTTTAGGTAAAAATGTTTTCTTTAGTATGCATTTGTAGTTATGTAAACCGACGATCACAATATGTACTAGAGGGTCATTTGACGATGATTGATTGTCAGAAACTTTCTTGTAAAATATTTTTCTTTTGTTTAATATATTGCCTCAAGTGGCCACATCGGTGTATTGATCTTTGATATGGTTGTGTGAGTGGTTAGTGAAGGAGTTCGTCCCATGTGGGAATACCCTGTTTTGTCGAACAATTTATAGGTGTGAAATTTGTTTCTATTAAAAAGTTCAACAAAGATTAAAATTGATGTTTGCATTTTATTAATAATGAAATATTAATATAGTAGAATACCAAGAACCTCTTGTTGGATGAGGATGGTCTTCATTAGATTGGATTGACCATTTCTTTTCTCATGTATGGTCACTTTTGACATCATCAAACATCAAGTGTTTGTTGTGTCGTGTGGCCACATGCAACTCTTAGACATTAGGGTCATCATCTCACATGTGACATTTGCAATATTAAAAGGCTAGTCCTCAAACCTTTGTCTTCACACAATTTTAGGCTTGTGTATATTATCTATTGTTTGTGTATATTGGCATTTCCATTGTTTGTGTATATTATCTATGCTCTTAGGTGCAAACACCAAGGAAAACATACGTTTTAGAATTTAAAAAGTTTGAGGTTATAGCAAAAGCGTTTTAAATTAGAAGAGGTGTGTATAGTAGATAAGAAATATGATCATAAACATAGCATATATGTACAACACCATGGATGTAACATCCCGCTCTGGTGCACTGAGCGAACTTATTCTTGAGGACACTTGCTCGCAAGTGATCTAGATTATTATGCTAATTAAAACTTTTGATTTTGATTATGAGGCGTTATGGGTTGATGATATGTTGTTTTACTACATTGACATAGACAAGTGCTATTGACTCGGTTTTACTGAGTGTGCAGGGTTTTGGACCTTGAGGATGCAGAGGCATCAATGGAACCCCTTGGACTCCGGATAGAGTCAGGGAGTGTACAATTGATGTTTGATTGTTTTTACTGTGATATTAGTACATTTGACTAGATGATATGATATGGATATGTTCTGACATGATTTGTTGATGATGCAGGCTGACGATAGCTTGCCAACCAGACTCACATATGGAGTAAAGGGGTCACACACGACTACCAGAGATGTTGAGGGAGAGGTGTGGACAACAACCCTGCCATAGTTTACTAGTACTCCCACCGTGGCTCGAACTGTAGGTTAACGATTACCTAGTTTGAGAGGACCCACGATGCCATGAGGGCAGACTGCGACAGTTGCTCACGATGATTCTAAGGGGCCCGCAATAAGGCAGAGGCCTTATTCCTTAGAAGCCCTTAGTCTCCCACAAGTTCACCTGGCGGAGTGTTGACTCCAGGGGTTATTGATGTCTACCAAATCAGTCAAGAGGCGAGTGGCACCCTTAGAGCACGTAGTGCGTCCTGAAGGGCATGTCGCGCAAAGGAACAGATGAGGCGAGTGGCACCCTTGGAGCACGTAGTGCGTCCTGAAGGGCACGTCGCGCAAAGGAACAGATGAGGCGAGTGGCACCCTTGGAGCACCTAGTGCGTATTGAAGGGCACATCGCGTTGTTGACGATAGAGGGATGAACCTAGATGGCCTTAAGACAATTAACGTGTTAAGAAATTAAAAAAAAAAACAATTTCCCTTATTAAATGTCGCCCTGTACGAAAATTTAAGTTTTAAGTCTAAGCTATGCTGGTGGTAAAATTTTATCTCTCTATAAAAAAATATAGAATAAAAATAACAATAGTAATAATAAAAATAACCACATAAATAATAATTATGACTTTAGTTAAATCTTGTAACGCGAAGAGAATAAGAAATTTAATTTATTCATAAAAAAATAAATCTATTGGAATAAAATGTAGAAGAAAAAGGGGAATTAATGGTTTTATTATTTTGATAATTTTAAAATATTAATTAAATGAGAAAAGGGAAAAAAGGGGTTAATTCCCACACCTGCCTATTGAGTTCTAGTTAAAAAGGGGAAAGAGGGGAAATCTAAAAATTTAGGAAACTAGAAAAATAGGTAAATATAAAAAGGGAAAAATGGGAAATATAAGGGAAAATGCAGAGAGTCAAACTTAGAAAAAATATCTACCATTTAAGAACCTTCTAATTTAAATTGAACTGACAATTTAATAAAAGGGGAGGCTATTAAAACCTTTAAGAGAATTTGGGGACACCTAGGAGTGATTCTAGGAGTAACTCTAGGTGGGTGAAGGAAATAAAAATAATTAATAAATTAAAGAAATTAATTTATGGAGGAATGAAGGGGATGGATGACACTTATATGAAGAATAATTTTTAGGAATTTATTTAAAAAACTTTAATTAAATGAGATTTTAGGAAGGAAAGGAAGTTCGAAACTCTATAAAATGAAAGAGGGAGAAGGATGAAGGAGCATCTTTTGTTTGTGTAACGTTACGCTGCAGAAATATCTACTTGACTGATTTACTTGTGGGAGTTGGGATACCTAGCTCGGAGAGGAGTGGTAGCTCGGCCTTGCGAGGCGAGCTGGGAGCTAGACGAAACCTCTGGATAGAGTGTGGCCCCTTTCTGGCTCGAGGGGCTAAGGGGGGAGAAGAGTACCCCTAGCATTGGCTAGGAGGTACTAGTGAAGTCTCGACGGTCGGGGATTAGGAGTTGCACGGAGCGCACAGGACGTCATTCAGAGCAAGCGAACAGGCAACGATACGCTTTCTTCATTGAATGGTAGATTGTTGTAGGTTTTATGATTGGATCTTCATGTTGATTATGTAAGTAGCTTGGATGTTTAGATTGATAGCTGAAATCTTCTTAGCCTAGCTCATTGGTTTTCGTCTCCTATGGCCTTGTTTTCCCACATGTCTTGACCACCTGGCTGCGATAGATTGTGTCCTTAATGGTTGTTTTCCTTCCATCCTTAGCTCCTCAGTCCTCGCCTAAGCAGTCAGCCAAGAGCCTGATCTACGGTCGTCACCTTAGCGTTAAAAGACCTATGGATCTCAACGTCTTGCTTTTCTGTGCGAGGATGATGAGCGAAGGACGCACCTGTTAGCCGTCTACCCCTTCCGTCTTTCTTAACTGACTGAGGGTTCTTGCACTGGTTGGTTGAGTAAATCCGCCTTGGTTGTCGTTTCGTTCTCCCCAAAAGAAAATTTACTCTGCATTTTATTTTTATTTTGTGTACCCTTCGCCGTGCATATTGCTTGCGCTTTTATATAATGAAGGCATTCCATTGCTGGGTGTAATGATCTGATATTTTTCCACTTGTCAAGGCTGTCGTTCCATTCTTTTAACCTCAACGATTCACCTGTAAACCTCTGCAATTTTGGGCCTTCAATCCCTGCGAGGACCTCTGCATTCTTCACCGTGAAGACTGAGTCTATTCTTCCCACGAGTTTGCCCAGCCCGTTTTAATATCTCTGCACGATTCGACGGTGTAGTCCAACAGTTATATTTCCATCCTGTGATGAATGACATACCACTACTTTATTTCTGGCAACGCAAATTGTTTACCGGCAACACGAGGTATGGAAATGACTTCCTTAATGAACGACGACTTGTGTAATGACATCGCGGAGGTAATTCTGGCAATATAATTTTAGTTACTGGCAAGGGCGAATTTATACCTTGTTTGTTGTTACTCAACTCTTTTTTTTTTTACACTACACCTATTAATACTATTGCACAGATGGTTCCTTCGTTGCTAAGCGAATAGTTTTTTTTACCTGAGTGAAATCCTTTTTTTTACTTGAGCGACTTCTTCATTGAGCGATTTGTTTTATTTACTGTTTAACAAGTTTTACAAAGTGAAATTGGGCCTGCGTTTTTACACCTGCCAACGATTGTCTTCATTGTTGTTAAACTTGTTTTTCAGGTGAATTGGGGGCTTGTGATTCTGGCTACCTAGCCAGCGTGTTACATTGCAATTTAAACTGTTGAGAAGGCAAATTTGGCCCTAGAGTCTTATTGATCTTTGACTGTGTTCTTGTTTTACTCTGCGTTCTAACTCGGCGTTTCATAAACTCAACATTGCATGTATTCACTGGAAGGCCAGATTCTGTTTTTAATGGTTAGCAATCAATTTTTGGGGATGGCGATTTAGATAGGCACATTGGGCTGCGATTTTATATATACATTACCTGTCGAATGACTGCGTTCCTTTTTACATTTGACAGTGAATCTATACCATCCTTGACCACGAAATTTTCTTAAAGTCGGTGTTGAACTATTACAGACTGGATGCGATTTAATCTGGTTAAGTTTAAGGTTATTTAACCGTTGCAACGATTAGGATTGTTTACAATCTGGAGCGATTTACCATGATAGCGATTTTGTGGGGTTCATTCATTTAAGACAACAAAAATAATTACGGTTTGGGGACAACACATTTTTACAAAGTTTCTCCCAAATTTTAATCAATGTACAACCATTCCTAATTAACTTTCGCACCGTTGTATCCTAAGTCACAACGATACTTTTGGGTAGCCAATAATTCCTTGTAATTGACAGCGTTACTCCTGTACTTATTTTATCCTTTATCAATAAATATAGCCATAGTGATAGGTGGTCATTCGACACAACTGTTTAGGGATCAGACACACGTAGTCTCTGAAGGGATGCGTGCTTGATTCTTCTCCACTCTTGGTAAATCCTCCTAGCTAGTAGAAATTGCTTTTGAGTTTTTAATCCTTGCATGAAAGGACCTTATGATTTGCTACCTTTCTTTTGATCTTTTGTTGTTAATTAGACAGAGGACCTTCCGTGTAAGATATTACAAACATCAAGATAGCTTGCATAGGGAGGGTAGTAATTTGGATTCCTTCTTTTTTCAAACATGCATCACAGGTAGACATAGGTCCTACAACTGAGATTGTTGATGCCTGAAATCATCACTACCTCATTGACTGTAATTCTTTGTCCTTTATTCTCAATTGTTGCATTCAGGGCATTCTGCCTGAAATGTTATTAGCTTAAAGTAGTTTCATTGCTAAAATTATTAAGAGAATCCTTCTAAATTAAATGAGGTCTACATATTATATACCTTCATGGAATTTACCCCACTAACAATTACCAAAGGTGAAAAATCCTTAAAATATTTTCATTTAATTAATTAATTTAAAAAGGAGATCAATCTATAATATATATGAATTTTAGCATTTAACTTTAAATGGTGCYCATTTCCCAACAACAATGATTAGAGGCTACTTATGTGAAAACTTGAAYAGGCTACRAATTGACYCGTTGTAGTAGCTTGTCTTCTTGAYGAAGGGTGTTACTTATGTTACTGGGAAATTATAGACGAAAMGTATCTTGGGTGGGTAATTACTTAAATATCATAAAGTGGTTTTAATTAAAGTAAGGATTTAAGTTTTGGTCTTCCTTTGTTCTCTTATAAATGGGTATTTAAGTGGAATGTTGAAGACCCTACATGYCTCTTGATATGTGTTGAACTTCGAAAGGKTAAMCTTGATTGGTATGTCTTGCTTTAGTAAGATCTAGTTCTTATTACAAAATAATTTTAGCTTTGAAATGTCTCAATATAATTATGGCATACTAGGAGTAAGTATTACTAATTCTAATCAGGTTACCCAAGTTCTAAATCAAATAAAATACTTAGGGGGAACAATAACTTGGGTTAATGCTAATTCTCACTGGTCCTTGTGATCTCCTAAGTAATGTTGGTATAAGCGCTTATGCTCACCCATGGTACTCCCCTTATGTCAATTGTCTAGTTAAGTACCTTGCTACTTTGAAAGGATACATACATATTTAGTGGTTAGCTCCTTGCTACCAACCCTTTAGATTGATAAGGGAATCAATTGCGAGAGTAACAGTAAAAAGGGGTAGGTGCAGATTTGTTTGTATTAGGATTTGTGTCGCTTTAGTTTGGCGCCTTGTAATTCTTCATTACTATGATTTGTGGGATGTGGTTTAATCCCTAGTGCTTCAAGGAAAAAAAAAATACTCCCTTTTGTACTTTGCTTTTCGTAGCCATACTGTAGGGGATGTTACATATGGTATTAGAGTTGGTTGAACCCTGCGACTGTGGATTGCCAGGCTTTCCACTGCAGTAAACCCTTGAGTATTAACCCTTGCATTAAGTAAAACCCTTAATGTGTCCTCGTGGAGATCGCATTTAGAGGGCGCTCTTGAGGGTCCACAACGCGCTGACTAGTACCGTTAGCATCCTCCGAGATCTCGAGAGATATGAGATCTAGCATTCACGAGTGACACAGACGATGGTGTTGTCGAATCATAGTTATAGAGAAAGGCATGTACTTCACACTTCACGTTTACGACCTCCAACATGAAGGTCCACATGGTGGTCTTTCGACTGAAGGGGAGCACTCTTTTATGGCGGAAGACACTCCTGCCCCTTTTGAACTTGGTCGTCGGCGACGTGTCATGGGAACTGATCGTTGACTGGTTCCCAATAGGTATCTTTTGAGGAATTCGTTGAGTGTCAGCTCCACAATTTCGATGCCTTGTGATAAGGCAACTGCACGGGGCGCGAGTACGAGGCCCTTTTTGGAGCTGCTTTGGTATGCTCTGCACCCATTTTACCGAGAAACTTATGGTCAACAAGTTTGTGTTGGCCTCAGGTTAGAATCCAACTTCTATTTCGGGTACCAGGACTACTGGGCCGAAGAAGGGGTGTTGGACATGTGGGGAGCCACACTACCAGCATGATTGCCCGGTGGAGAGGACTAGAGCGTCCAGATCAGCTGGACCCGCTACCATGGGAGATATGGGCAAGGCCCATCAGATTCATGCAGTGGTGAATAACCGCTAGACAGAGCATCAATCGACTGTGCTCAATACGACAGGTACCGTCACTGACCAGACCCTTAGTATTTTGATAGATCCCGGTGCTACCGAGAGTTTCATTTCCGGTGCAGCGCTAAAATGAATTAAGGTAAGGGAAGTCGATCAAGACGATGTTAGATTTGTAGAAATGGCTTTGGGAGCCAACCAGAAGGTTGGAAGCAAGGTTATAGGATGTATCCTTAACTTGGGAGAGTTTGTCACCAGGGCCAACCTGTACGTCACGATTCTAGGATCTTATGATGTCGTGATTGGTATGGATTGGTTGGAATCGCATGAGGCAATACTCAACTGTAAGACAAAACAGATGAGCTTGGTTGATGACGAGGGACAGAGACGTGTGATTGTAGGCTGGAACCAAGGAGTTTCCCTGAGGTTCATCTCTTCCTTGCAACTTCGGAAGAGCATGCATAAGGGGTGCAAGCTCTATGTGATCCTTGCGTTAAACAAGAAGGGAGTAGCAGAAGGTATAGAATACCTTCCGGTAGTGAGAGAGTTTGTGGACATGTTTCCGGAGGAGTTACCTGGGATGCTGCTGGAGAGGGAATTGGAGTTTACCATACACCTAAAATCGGGGACTGAATCGATAGCAAGAACGCTTTATCGGATGTCGACCACGGAGTTACAAGAGTTGAAAATGCAATTGAAGGAGTTGTTGGACCTGGAACTGATACGTCCAAGTGTGTCACTGAGGGGTGCACCTGTTATTTTCATTCGAAAGAAGGATGGGTTGTGGAGGCTCTGCATTGAATACCGTCAATTGAACAAGGGCACGATCAAGGGTCAATATCCGTTGCCAAGGATTGATGATTTGTTCGATCAAATGAAGGGCGCGACGGTGTTCTCAAAGATCGATTTGCAATCAGGGTATCACCAGTTATGGACTAAGAAAGATGACGTCCCTAAGACTGCTTTTAAGACGAGGTTTGGACATTACGAGTCTATTGTTTTACCGTTGGGACTGACAACCGCCCTAGGGGTATTTATGAGTTTGATGAACGGGGTGTTCTGTGAGTACTTGGACAAGTTCGTCCAAGTATTCATTGTCGATATTTTGATTTACTCTCGGACGACGAAGAGCATGACGAGCACTTGCGCTTGGTACTACAGTGTTTGCGAGAGCACAAGTTGTATGGGAAGTTGTCCTAATGCTCTTTTATCAATCGAAGATTCACTACTTAGGGCATGTCATCTTCGGCGAAGGCATCACCGTGGATCCAGTAAAGGTCAAGGCTAATATGGAATGGCCTACGCCAACGAATGTCTCGGAAGTGCGTAGCTTCATGGGTTTAGCAGGGTACTATCGACGGTTCGTCGAGGGATTTTTGAAGATAGCAGATCCGATCATGGAATTGCAGAAGAAAAATAAGAAGTTTGTTTGGATCGAGAAATGCGCAAGAGCATTTCAGAGGCCCAAGGAGTTGTGGACAACAACACCGATACTAAAGGTCCCTGACATGGACGCGGACTTCTTGGTATGCACTGACGCATCCAAGGAAGGCTTAGGCAGGGTCTTGATGCAACATGGACGAGTGATCACTTACATTTCGTGGAGACTGAGAAGGCAGAAGGAGAACTACATGACACACAATTGGGAGTTGTTAGCTATCGTATATGCCTTGAAGGTTTGGAGACACTACCTTGTCGGATGAAATTTTGAACTAAGGATTGACCACTGTGGACTACAACACATCTTTACGCAGAGCGACCTGAATGCGTGACAACAACGTTGGTTGGAATTGCTTAGCAAGTACGACTTTGAGATTACTTACATAAAAGGAACAGTGAACCGAGTGGCGGATGCATTGAGTCAGAGACCACACATCTTTTCGGTGCTGCCTCTTCAGACGAATCTGCATGAAAAGATTCTAACTTTACAGTGTAATGATGACTGGTACAAAGAGGTTGAGGGTTTTATCGGACAAAACACAATGATGGTACCATGATTTGAAGGATTTTTGTTTGATAGCGATGGATTTTTGAGGTTTAAAAATCAGATCTACGTACCGCCGAACAACGAGTTGAGGATATTGATCCTAAGCGAGGCTCATAGAGCAGTTTACATGGCTCTCCCGGGAGTGTCGAAGATGAGGGCAGACCTTTAAACCCTTATTCTTCTAGAAGGGAATGAAGGCAGACATAGTCAACTAGGTTGCCAGATTGTTGGAAAATGTTTAACAGGTAACATATGCTTGTCATTGATGGCAAGTACAACAATGAAGATGGCATGGGTACAGGAAGAATGTACAAAGGATTGTTGGCATGTTTTACAGGCAGCGTAGACTTGTCATTGATG
>JASDQU010203572.1:19025-34964 GCA_032191745.1 Picea mariana
TGAATTCGTCAAGGACCGAAACGACAACCTCACTAGGATGCAAATCCTCTTGCATTTTTATAGAGGTGGTACTCCTCTGTCCGAGATTTATAAAATGTGGGACTTTTATAAGAAGTATGTCAACATAAAGTAAAATAGATATAGCAAAAAACATAAAATATTTTTATTTTCTTTTAAAAAGAGAGTTCCTAAGAATGGACTAGGAAACACACACATTCATACATTAAAGAAAGTAAACAAAATTTCTCACATCCATCATAGTAGGGCTAGATATTTCTGATCACATAAAAACTAAAAGAAAATGATCCGCATGCATAAGAGAACTTTGATAGAGTAATACATGGGGATCTCAAAAGGATATAGTGATAGATCAACCTCAAATACTTTATATTAAGAAAAAACTGGGTTACAAAGTACTGTCGAGATTGTTCCCAAAATAGCTCTCTTGGAATTTCTAAAAAATATATAGTTCAATACATATTCTCTGAAATTAAAATGCGTTTGTCATAATGACTGGGATTGGGGCTTCTGCGGACCATAAAACAAATATGTATAAGAATGAAGTTCGTAGAAAGAAGAAAGTGGGCGACGGAAGGCAACAAGACTTGGAAAGAAGAAAATGAAAATATCAGTCTTCGGTTAAACCTTTCTATTTAAAGAGGTGGAGTAACTGGATGAAGAGCTTGATAAAGAGGAAAATATGTGATCAATATAAACTTACTATGATGGTATCTCATGGTTTGTCACTTGCTCGCTAATGTCCTCAATATCTTGATTTTTGATCGAATAATCAACTAGCCAGTTTTCCACGTCATCTTCACCATATTCAAGAATGCCATAGAAATTTTCAAATGAAAACCCTTTAAAGATCTCAACTTGTTCATCAAATGCTTGCTTGGTTAAGAACAACGAGCTGAGTATCAATTTCAGGTCTTGGACTACATTGGTGCTGCCAACTAGATCTATCTCAGTTAGCTTCTTGAATAATTCCTCTCTTCTAGTTATGGTCTGGATACATGTTTGAACGATACCATTCAAGTTTTTTACCTTTTCCTTCCAGCATGAGTTCAGTTGTTTTATTTGGTTTGGGGAAGGGAGATCCTCCTCTTTTCTTCTCAATTATGTCATATTAGTAAATTTAACATTAAATGGTACAACCACATTGAGGTAGAAATCTTCCTCGTTTTTCAAATCTGCTTGCAGATATTCATGAAAAACATGTTCTCTCGTTCCAAAAGAAACCATGCTCTTTGGCATCTCCCAAGCCTTTGTTATTAATTCCATTCTCTTCTTGATATTATTTTTCACATAGCTTCGGGCTAATGTGAGAAGGCTTGCTGATCCTTTTAACTTTTCCGTAGGTGTGGTAGGCCCGATAATTTCTAAAGGACTAGTAAGCATTGAAAGGGGCATTAAAGATTCCTCCAATTCTTTGATTCTTTCCTTTAACTTGCCATTCTCCGCTTCAAGGCCTTCAATAGAGTTTTCTAGGGAATCTCTAGTTGCTCAGTGTATTTGGGAAATTTGGGAAGGCCGCATGTTCCATAGGTTAATCTCTGAGCGAGATTTCCCCTTCTTATTCTTTACATCTCTTTTCTCAATAATCAAATTTTTGGATTCGCTGTAAAAAACAATGCTATGAAATACAAAAGACTCTTCTTCATTGAAGGTCTCGGTCTCAATTATTTTCATCTAAGGGTTCTGGTGTGTCGTGTTGTCTATCTAGTCAACGTTGGGGAACACTTTCTCGATGTCAATTTTGAGTTCCATATCCTCAAGGGAGAGGTCATGGATATCACTTTCTCCTCGAGGTCTCTCTTCTTCTTGCACAATGTTTTTTCGTTTCTTCTTCAAGGGAAGTTTATGAGAACTTTCAAATTTTCCGTAAGGAGAGTTCTTATCTCCACCTTCACCTAAAGAACCGTGGGTGACTTTCTTACTTGGGTAGGTCGTTGGAGAGCTGCTCCGAGATGATGTACTCTTTCGTGTGATAGTCGGGGATTGGACACTTTTCTCACCTGGACCTTTTCCTCTCTGCTTGTACGACTCATTGGTGCTGAGTATTGTCTCCAGGTCATCGGTGTCACAAGCGAGAGTGCATGAGGCATTGTCTCCATCTTCATTCAAAATAGTGTTAATGAAAGAATTACTGAAACCAACAACCAATGGATGTTCTACAAAAATACCACTAGGGTCAAACCCTTTTACTTTTTCAACATATTTTAAATTGAGGCTATGGAAGTGGCATGCAAATTCATCAATCTTGTTCATATTTCTGAATATGAAATCTCCGACTTTCCAAGGCAGAGGTATGGATTTATTTTTTCGCTTTTCATGGAAAAAATGCGACCAATAGGTGTACTGCCTTGCTATCTCAACAACAAAAATTTTGTCAGACATGTGCCATGAAAGGAAGGAAGGATTTTATTTGGAACCAAAAATCCTTATAACGTTATAATTTTCCATTTGTTCTAGTGTCCCCTTCCTATCTAGGAACTTACTCGCCCGATTAGACACCCGGGGAGCGTTTTTTCCAAACAACAATTCTTTAAAAACTAAGACAAAATCATTAAAGACTTCATAAAAACACTGGGAGGCCTTGTGCCGCCACAATGATTGATACCAGAAGGTTACTGGGTCGAACTCACAATTTACCTTCTTGCAGATAGATAATCTCGGGAACTGATAGCAATGTGCTATCACAAAGACCAAATAATATGACATAAAAAATTTCTTCTCCTTCTTGTATTGCGCCAATTGGGAAGAGATTTCAATGGAAATCAACTTACCCCAATCAAATATGGCCTGTTCCTTGATCATAAAATAAAGAATGTAAAGAATCATCTGAGAGATGCTGGCCATGGTTTCTTGTCCTGTTATCCTTGTAAAAATCCATGCAATTTCCCAGAAGGGATTTTTAAATGAGCCAACCTGCAATCTTGTGCTGTCCTCGGGGATGGCCGCTGGGTTCTCTAGGAATTCAAATAAGAGGTCGAGTCCATCGTCATGATTTTTTAAGAACTCCCTGTAATATTCACCTTTGAAGGTGAGCGTTGGCTCGAGAAGCCTCAAACATCTTACAGAAAACCTGAGGTGATAGAGAGACAGGGGAATGGTCTCGCAACTGGATGATCCGTTGGCTTGGAATGTATCTCTCAGCGCACTAGGTGACCAACTCCTTACAATAAAAAAACTTTCAGGACACACACTGCACGCAATTCCAGACATCCAAATTATTTCCTTCTGGGCAGAAGGGGATGAATAATAAGAATATGCCCTGGACCATTGAAAAATTTGATCCTCGTGCCCAAACATATTCAGTGTATCTCCATAGAACTGTTTCTGACTTGCTGCCATAAGTCAATGAGAACGTTCCCTTGCTCCAAATTATGTTAGGAATGAACGTTGGTGAGAGATAATATAATCCTCCGTAAATCCTGTTTAATGCGCTTTAATAGGAGGTCTCCTCGAGCCTTTCTCTTATTAATGACCATCCCTTCAAACTTGTATGGTAAGTTATTATCATTAAAATCATAGTAAATGTGCATTGGGAAAAGCATGAGGGTGGTGGGGACAAACAGGGGAAATATGTGACTTGAGATTTTTTGTGAACCTGGGAACTCGCGAACCCAAGAGCCCGCGATGCTATGAGGCATGAAATTGGATAAGTGTGGGATGACGCGATGGTTAGATGGATTCATGTAGGTAGAAAAACACTTAGGTAGTTCTGGGAGTCCAAGGATCGAAATGTAGATCACATAACTCTTTGGTGCAATATGTATATCATGGAACACATGAATATGAAAGCTCGATCCCGTCAACCCGGGAACCCGTGATTGTAAAATCAATGAAGTATGGAACAACACGACGGTCGGTCAGACTCGTGAAGTGAAGTTGTGGATGGAGGTGAGGAAATGTAAGTCCGCCAACTCGAGAACTCGTGGTCTAAAATACGACTAAGTGTTTGAACTAGAAAGGGATAGTAAGAGGGAAAAAATGGCTAAGTGTAGAAGGGGACAAATAAAGGGAGAAACAAATTCGGGAAAATAGAAAAGGGGAGGGAATTTTTGGGAAGCAGAAAATGACCTCAACAAGTACTTACCCTCATTTTAAGGACGGTACCCAATTTCAACGCATAAATCCAGTAAAAAACAAGGATCAAATATGTAAATGTGTTGAACCTACACATAATAGATCTAGCTAAACAATAATACACACATTTGCAGAGAGAATTTGAGAAAGAAGAAGAAGGAGAGAAAGAATGAAATAATTCTCATTAACCATTGTAAATAATGAATAATTTACACATGATATACTCTGTATAACTCAATGAGTGCGCACTGGAGGAGAACCAATGTGCCATAGTGGTGGTCTAGAGTGATCTGGACACACAACAATAGTTATGGGAGTGAGCTACCACCTAGTCTAGTCTCTCAGGCAGTTACGGGAGTGAACTGCCACCTAATTGAGTTAACTAGTCAACTAGTCTTCGATTAACTGAATGAACATAGAGTAGCGAGGAGTTAACTCAGGGAATCAAGGATAATGCCCCAACTTGGTGATGATACCAAGGCAAGGTCGAATTAGCATGGTGATGATCCCAATGTTGCATGGTGATAAAACCAATGAAACATCTAAACTCAACTCAACTAGTCAAACTGAAGTGTCAACTGAAAGAGAATATTCTCCAGGTGGAATATTCTCCCCTAAAATATAGGAGATTGGATAATGACTAATTATGACTAATAAACAAGGAAAAACCTTAGGAAAAAGAAATCCTAGGTGTGTGTGAAGTAACTCCAACACCCCCCCTAAACATCAATATAGTGTAAATAAAGAATGGGTCCCGGCAATAAGGCCATGTTAGGTACCCAAATACAAAAGATACACTAAAAATAAAGTGAGGAAAGAGGAAAACCTCATGGGAAACCCCCCCCCAAAGGTACAATGTATGTAAAAAGAAGAACTACAGTTGCTAGGCAAATGTGTCCTTCACTCCAAGACGACTTCACAAATAATGGAACTTCTGCTCAGTGAAGGTCTTGGTGAAGATGTCTGCCATCTATTCTTCTGAAGGACATAACTGTAAGTTGATGATCCCCTCGTGTACTAAGTCCCAGATGTAGTGCATGTGGATCTAGATGTGCTTCATCCGTTGTCTCTGAACTGGATCTTTGCAAAACTCCAGAGTGCTCTGGTTGTCACACCAGATGACGATCAGCCAATGAAACTGAATGCCCAACTTAGCGAGAAAATGTTGTAGCCACATAGCCTAAATGGTTATGTTAACTACCCCTCTGTACTCTGCCTTGACTGAAGATAGATCAATGACAACTTGCTTCTTTCTCAACCAACAGATAGGTCTTGAACCAAGACTAAGTGAGTAACCATATGTGGACTTGCGATCAGTGCTATCGCCAACCCAGTTGGAATTAGTAAACCCAATGAGATATAATGTAGAGTTCGTTGCATAATAAATCCCAAAGGTGATGGTGCCCTGTACGTATCGAAGGATACACTTTGCAACTTTCCAATGTAGCTCATGCGACTCTTGCATGAACCTAGAAACTGCGCCAACTGCATATGAGAGGTCTATTCTAGAGTGCGTGAGATACAACAAGATCCCCACTAGCTGTCTGTATAGTGTGCTGTCAACCAGTGGAGTCTCCCCGCCATCCTCAAGTTTGAATCCTGATAGGAAAGGAGTTGGAGCAGACTTGCAGTATGTCATGTGAAATATCTCAAGGAGATCTTGTGCATACTTGGCTTGAGATAGTTTGATGCCTGATGCATCCTGACTGATCTTGAGTGCAAGGAAGAAGTGTAGCGGACTCATGTCCATCATCAAAAAATTGTCATGTAGAATCCTCTTGACTGCAACAATCGATGAAGTTGAGCACCCGGTGATCAACAAATCATCGACATACATAACCAAAAGTAGAAGTGAATCAGCCGTCTTGAGCATGTAGACATTCAGGTCTTATTTACAATGTAAAAAGTTCTATGAAAAGAGGTAGGAGTCCATCTTAGCATACCATGCCCTCAGAGCCTACTTGAGGCCATAAAGTGACTTCTTCAATCGACAGACCAAAGATGAGTCCTGCATAAATCCCTGGGGCTGCTCCATGTAGATCTCCTCAGAGAGATCACCGTGAAGAAATGCATTCTTCACATCCATCTGATGGACTTCCCATTCTTTGGCTGCTGCAATGGTAAGTGCCAATCATATGGAGTCCATATTCACTACTAGAGTGAAGGTCTCATCATAGTCAATACCATGAACCTGTTGAAAGCCTTTGGCAACAAGCCTGGCTTAGTATCTAATGATCTGTCCATCCGTTGCTCTCTTGGTCCTGTAGACCCATCTGCACATGACAAGTTTCCTCCCAGAAGGAAGGGGAACCAAATCCCAAGTCTGGTTCTAGAGGAGGG
Organism: Picea mariana; assembly: GCA_032191745.1. Taxonomy (NCBI): domain Eukaryota; kingdom Viridiplantae; phylum Streptophyta; class Pinopsida; order Pinales; family Pinaceae; genus Picea; species Picea mariana. The sequence goes on from JASDQU010203572.1 coordinate 25,458, forward strand.
AGTTATACTCCTCCTGTATGACAGAATCCCAAAAGGGATTTCCAGCAGCCTCACCATAAGATTGTGGATTTGAAGACTGAACCAAGAAAATATGTCTGGAGGGTAATGGTTCAGTGGTAGTGAGTGCAACAAGAGGATCCTCGAAATCAGATCGAGTCCTCCTAGTATCAGCTGGATCACCAATGAGATCCCCTGCATCCTGAAGAGTAGTCTGTGCCCACTTGGGCCTTTGCTTTGGATCTGCAACTGCACCTGGATGCTTTGACTCTGCATCTGACTGTACTGACTCTGAATTTGAATCATCTGAGTCCTCTGAATCATAACTCTCATCTGAAGAAGAGTCGACATATGCATGCTCATCATCTCGGACATGTGGAAGAGTGAAGGTGTTTGCATGCGGCTGCTGAGGTACATGCGAGACACTTTCCTCAAATTGGACACTACACTCAATGATGATCCGGTTTGAGGAAAGATCAATAAGCCGATATCCCTTCACACTGTCGGGGTATCCAACAAAAATGCACTCAATTCTCTATGGATCAAGTGCCTTCCTCTTTTTAGAGGGAATCCTGGCCCATGAACCGAAAATGAGAAAGTGGGTCACTTCCAGTTTGAGGTCGCTCTAAGCCTCGTAGGGGGTCTTATCCTTGATAGATCTATGGGAATATTTATTTTGTATGTAGGTTGCACAATTAAGTGCTTCAGCCCATAGTCTCTGTGGTATAAACTTTGCATGCAACATGAAAGATGCCATCTCCTTTAGAGATCGATTTTTCCGCTCAACAACTTCGTTTTGCTGCAGAGTATAGGGAACTGTGTGCTGCAATTGAATCCCTACCTCATGGAAAATATTGTGGATCTCATGATTCACATACTCTCCCCCATTATTAGTTTGGAGGACTTTGATATTCTTTCCAAACTGTGTCTCAACCAAGGCTTTGAAATCTTTGAGGTGTTGAAAGACCTTAGATTTTTGCTTGAGAAAGTAGATGTACAACGTGAGAAATCATAAAAAAAAATGAGAACAAACCTTGCTTCTTTTCTAATGGATGGATGTGTAAAGGGACCCATAAGGTCACCGTGAATCAAATCTAAATGTGTGGAAGCTCGCTGAGACTTTCCTTTGTCGAATTTCTCTTGAGGGTGTTTTCCAAGAACACATCCCTCACATACTCCCTTGGAGAAATGGATGTTTGGTAGACCATCAACCAATATTTGCTTGCTAAGTTGTCAAATGTATATAAAATTCAAATGTCCGAACCTTTCATGCCATATCCTACTACTTTTATCAGCATGAGTAAGCAGTAAAGCAAAATCAAGTTCAATGAATTCAGAAAATTTATACAATGTAGACTGATGATTTACCTCACTGGTAGCAACCCTGTAGTTGGTTTTCATGTCGTAGATGTTCACTGAATTTGGTGTGAAGATGAATTTATTTCCAGTGCCAGAATTCGTCATCTGATACATAGAGAGAAGGTTGACAAAAAGTTTGGGAACGTGCAACACATTCTCGAAGCTTCCGTTGGTGAGTTCAATCCTTCCTTTGCCGATGACTTCGACAAAAGAGTTGTCCCCCATCAGAATAGGAGGACCTTTTTATGCATCCAATGAATAATATAATGCTTCTGAGGCAACCATGTGATGTGATGCTCCTGAATCTACGATCCAAGCATCGAGAGAGGAGTTGATTGCAATCAAGGCATGGCTAGAATTGCCTTTCTTGGAATTCATATCTTCTGGCTTCTTCTTCTTTGCACCCTCGGGGATGCGATCTCCAAGGTTGTTTTTCTAAAGTATTTGAGACATCAGATCTATTTGTTTTTTCATGCATGCGGATTCCAAATGGAATCCTTTGTGACAATACATGCATTTCTCCCCTTTTCCCCTTTGGATCCGGAGGCATCTGTGAAGGGTTTTGTGTACCCTTCCTTCTTCGGATGTGCATGAGCTTTCCATTTATATTTATTTTTAGATTTATCATATTTGTGGCTGCCAAATTGAACAGTGAGTGCATGGACCTTTGGGCCTTTGATTTTTCCCATGTTGATGAGCTTGGTTTGCTCTTGTGTTAGGGATTCGATAAATTCCTCAAGAGAAGGCATCTTCTAGGTGGCTCTAGAGGTGAATATGATAGAATGGAATGTGGATATGAATAAAGAGAATTAAAGATGAAGCTTGGAGAGAATAGTGAGAACCAGTTGTTTCTCCTCCTTCTATTTATCAACCCCGCAAGCTTTGAGTTGCGACAGTAAATCCTTGAATTTTGTAAACAAATCTTGGATATTGTCGAATATTTTTGGATCCAATGTGAGAAACGCCACCTCCAGCATGTGTCCCCTCATATCATCTTGTTTTCCAAAGATCCCTTCCAAGGTGGTCCAGGCTTCATTGGGAGTCTTACAGGAATATATATGAAAAATGAGATCGCGAGAAATAAGACTGCAAATTGTTCCGAGTGCCTCATCCATGTGATTTAAATACTTGGATTTTTCTATGGCTGATGTCGGTTATGTATCTGTATTCAAGGTTAACTTGTACAACCCTTTGGTTTGGAGATGTATGGCTATTTTCTTCTTCCATGCAAAATAGTTGTAAGGTGTAAGAATGAATTCTTTTTGGAAATCCATCTTTCCGCTGTCTTCAATCTTTTGTACCTCTAAAAAAGTTTGGTGTAGCTTTTTCTTAGAAGTCCTTCGGCTATTATACCATTTAATGTGTTGAAAATGCACATAATATATCTAGCTAAACAATAATACACACATTTTCAGAGATAATTTGAGAAAGAAGAAGAAGGAGAGAAAGAATGAAAGAATTCTCATTAACCGTTGTGAATAATGAATAATTTACACATGATATACTTTGTATAACTCAATGAGTGCGCACTGGAGGAGAACCAATGCACCATAGTGGTGGTCTAGAGTGATATGGAAACACACTAGCAGTTACGAGAGTGAACTGCTACCTATTCTAGTCTCTCAGGCAGTTACGAGAGTGAACTGCCACCTAGTTGAGTTAACTAGTCAACTAGTCTTCAGTTAACTGACTGAACAAAGAGTAGTGAGGAGTTAACTCATGGAATCAAGGATAATGCGCTAGTTTGGTGATGATACCAAGGCAAGGTCGAATTAGCATGGTGATGATCCCAATGTTGCATGGTGATAAAATCAATGCAACATTTAAACTCAACTCAACTAGTCAAACTGAAGTGTCAATTGAAAGAGAATATTCTCCAGGTGGAATATTATCCCCTAAAATATAGGAGACTGGATAATGACTAATTATGGCTAATAAACAAGGAGAAACCTTATGAAAAAGAAATCCTAGGTGTGTGTGAAGTAACTCCAACAAAATCCATTGCAACAAGATACTCGTTAAGAACTTGACATGTCACTTGTGGGAATAGAACCTGGGTGGGGAAAATAAAAATCATTCCTCCCAACCACCCGAGCTAAACCGAATTGACACAAATCTTGTAATATTATTAGTACAATTAATCAATTTATTGTAGAAGCCTTCCTCCATTACTTATATTTTAAAGTGTAATCCACCCTTGAGTCTCCACTATTTTCATTTCTTTTTGCTCTTTATTTCTATTACCTCTAGTTTTCTATTTTGGTTACATCAATAGTTACAGTGGTAGTTCCATTTAGGGTGTAGGAACTATTGTTCTAGAGTCTGTACTTAAGGCTTAGAAGTACAGTGTCTAGGCATCCGAAAGTGGGTAAAGGGTGGAGAAGAGAGAAACGTCAACCTTCGACAAAGGAAACTAGGGAAGATTTCTACGTTGGCGTTGTCTAGCTTCCAACTGTTCATGGATGGTTATATCCTGTTCAATCGCTGCCCATGAACATTCGAGTTCAACCCGGGTAGTAGCTATTTTAAGAATAGAATCGAAAAGGTTTAAGGCAATGTGCGTTTGATTTGATAATCCGGGTTCGATATTAGGCTGTATTGGTACAGGGACAGTCATGGAGGAACAATGAAATAAGAAAAACTTCAGAGGGAAATTAAATGTTGTCTCAATTTGGTCGTATAAAAGAGAATTTACAGTTTCGGAAATAAAAACGGGGTGCAAATCAAAGGCTCTTTCCTGTAACTGAGATATATTTGATAAAATGTATGAGGTGGGAGAAAAACATTTAGCTGTCTATGATGTAAGGCTCCTATCAAGGGAGAATCTCACGTATAAACAGGAGAGGAAAATTGTATGGAAATAACCCGATGTAGCATAAAATATATATAGAATTATGAAAGTGTTGACTGGTCTTACATCGGCTGATAGCTGGTACAGAGGAAAAACAGTAAACAATTACAAAAAACCAAAATTCATTCACTATAGTAGTGGTCGTACTAAATTATAATGAAGCATTCATTAGTTATGAATATGAAATGAAATGAAATATGAGATACAAGAAAACAAACTCATAACACAGTCGTGATGGAATTGAGAATCTTCAGATTTGCTTTGTATTAACTCTCAAAATGTAAAAACTCTGTTACAATTGACACAAAAAGGTCCAGCCCTGTTTCTTTTTTTCTATGGTATATTTATACAGTTTTAAAAATAAGATGGAATCTCAATCGTTACAAAAATTTCGGTTATAATAGGGAGGAGAGAAATCACTCCATTTCTTCTTCTCTGTCTTTACTTGGTGCCAAAAGTTTGTCCTCGCACACGCTCGGTACAGGTGCCACATCTTTCAACCAACCGAGATACCAGCCTTGACGGTTCTGCTTGACAGTTGGCCTCAAAAGAGTAACAATCTCAGGCTAATTGCGACCGCCTATCTTTCATCGGTATGTCTATTATGTCAATAGTGCATAATTGCGCGCTTGGTTTAATCATGCATTCATCTATTTGGACTATGTCTGCCATAGTCATTTGGGAGATCTTGGCTGAATCTCTTTACTCTTTGTCCTTTAAATCAAGCGAGATTTTTGCCATATTCATTTGAATAAACGTCTCGACATTACCTCCGCTATCAATGCCTAGCATATTTCCATCTATAGAACTAAAGGTCTCTTCTAAGGAATTCGTTACCCTTTTGTCTTGCAGCTTGCTTTCCGTGATGCTGTGATCCCATTCTTTTAATAAAATGTTTCCTCTGATCTTCTTAGAAACAATGAACCTGGAAGTACTTCCTGAATCCCTCGTGTTTTTGGCTATCAGAGCCTCTTGGAAGGCGACCCGTGCTGCTCCAACTTCCCTTTCTCTAGCAGTTAAATTTTCCAAAACTTGATTAACCAACAAGCAGTTGTCCCGAATATCCTCTACCTTGCCGAGTAAATTTCGTTGGGCCGTAGAGACTCTGCTCCGAATCTCTATTGCTTGGGACTGAAACATCCCGATATCTATTACTTTGCTTTCGGCGATTTCCACCCTAGCCTGCAGCTGTTGGATCAAATCCTTTTGCTGGCTCGCTTACATTTGACCATCCCGAACCACCAGCTGCGCTTGTTCGAGCTTAGTCTTGAGCATCTCTATTTCGTTTTTATCGGCCAACCATGCTTGCTCCATACCTACGCTCGCCTGGTCTTTGGCAGTCTCTGTTGCTGTGGCTAGTCTAGCTTCCAGGGTCTTGATGAGGCAATTCTTTCATTTCAACTAGTTTTTTAAGACCCCGACTGAAAATTGATTCGCCGTGGCGTATGCTCCTAATGTCCCTGCTATTTCAGTCATGAATTGTTCATTCCTCTTGTCTTTTCCATCAATTATAACTTTGTATTTCTTGGCTGTTGACTCTCTTTCCTGATAAAATTCCCTCTTTACCACTGTCTTTCTCTTCTTATCGAAGAAAAACTCATTCAGAGGGAGTTCTTCTACCCTTATAGGCCTCAACTCTTCATTGAAGATCCATCCAGCATCAATATTTCCCTGAGTCGACTGCAAGGGAGTAACTGATGTGATAGGTTCTCCGATCTGCTTCGCTGATTTTCCTGGAGTAATAACCAGACTCTGCTTCTTCGGCGGGTCGGGAGTCTTTATCTTAGCTTTCGAACTCTTAGTTTGCTCTCCCTCGTCCTGGTGTTTTTCTTGATCGGGAGTCGCATCCTTAGAGCATTCAGCATCTCTTTGTTTCGCCTCCGCCATACTCAGACTCTCACCCCGCAACATTACGGGAAGACAACTACATCAATGTTCCTGGAACTTCAGAACATCGACTCTTTCCTCGGGTGCCAAGGTTTGTATCCGAGCTAGAATCTCGGCATAGGACCTTGCACCTCGGAAAATGTCATCCGAGGGTCAATTCTCGTGCTCAAATATCTTGAGCCCGCAACTGGCCAAATGATTGCTCACGACCCTTTACGGATCGTGCTTCTTGTATTCAATGAGGACCAAATTTAGGTCTTATAGGGCTCCTACCTCAGCTTTGGCATGCCCGAAATCTAATAAAGAATAAGAATTTAAATGAATAGGAAAAGGTGGCCATACCTTCTTTGAGTATCCCTTAAGCTCCTTGTTTATACCACCGATTATTGTTTGCCTAGCAACCTCACGACAAGCCAACTTGTCGGGAATGAAAAATGGCAATGCATGCGGGGGAAAAAAATCCCCCAAAACTCTAAGATATGAAAATTTGGCTTCTACATACTAGTAAGCTATGCTTCTCAGATTTGTCACTATACTGTCCGAGATCCTGGGTGGCGGGTGACCGAAATTTGCTGCTTTGTTTTCCCATAATTTTGAATGATAGATTTGTATGGGCTCATCTTCTGCTGGAGTCCAACTCCAGCTCATTAAGGGAAATGGTGTTAAAAAACAAAAGGCGTCCATAATGTATGCAGACATAAAAAATGCAACAACGTTTCTGCTTTCTTTCTACGCTCGATACTCTGTGACCCGACTGGTCAGGCTGTCGGACAACATCTTCGCCCAGTCGAAGGAGCAACCTTCAGCAACTTGAAACATTAGAGGTACCCATGGAAGAAAAAAATGTGAGGTGTCCTCTCTCCCATATAATCTGCATGTCATCATGGCTACATACTTGTACTGCGGTTCTAAAGAAGCTATTGAATATACACCATGACTGTCTGCCCTGAACTTCGCAGAGCGCGAAACCCAATCTTTTATTAAGCTAAACATGGTTTTATCATACTGCACACATTCCTTCTGTTTGAATTCGTCTAAGAATTCGACACCATATGTAAAGTCGGACGCTGTGGGCAATTTATACATGGCTTGCAGATGTTCAGGCCTAAAAGTCCCGATGGTGACCTTCTGCTCATTCATGATGGTTCTGGTTGGTATGTCCACATGGTCTAGTGCCCACCAGACCATATCATAATATGGCAGTAGTCGTGGTCTGGCTGCTACTTTGTGCATTCCAGATTGGATGACGATCTTATACTTGGTGGTTATATCATATTTTTTGTTGTCGCTGAAAACTTGGGAATAATCCATCAATTCTGCCTGCAGAACATCGGAAATGAAAGACCAGTTTGGGACAGAGTCGACACTTCGAGGTGAAGTATCAACAATGTTGTCCTAGCCTTGTCCCAAAACCTCAACACTGGCTTTGGATGCTTTTCGCGGAGCCATGGCTGGAGATTGTGCTTTAGCTCTTCTGCGATAGAAATACGTATACATACAGAAGTTAGCTCGCTCAGAGATTGTGCTCTACGTAGTATAAAAATGCATTTGTCATAATGAACAACAATTCTATATATATTCGAAAACTCAATACTCTTTTAGATGAAATCTGTCAAATCAGGCTCAGAAATAAATTTAACCATAAAAACTTGAGCTTTATTCATCGATTCACCCTATTTCCTAATTGATGCCATAAATTTTGGCGGTTTGAAGTGTCAGTTGGCGTATGGAAGAAATAAGGTTACCTCATAAATCGTGCAATCATCGAAAAGCAGGATGTATTGATTTAGCTTAATTAATCCGGCTTTACCAACGTTAATTAATCTTTCGCCACTCATTGTATTGGGAATTTTTCTTTAACCTTTTGAACCTCTAACCCCTGAAATTGCGATGATTGATTTTGATTAATAAAAATGTAATTATGAATAGGATCTTAATTAATTCCGTAATTATTTATATTCGTCGTATCGCAACTCGGTGCTTCGAAGGTAAATTTCCGGGAAGTTTGCATGCCAAGCTGCGAAACCGCGAGATTGCGATAACACGACTTAATTAAAAGGGAAGATAAACTCGGATTAAGTGATTAATTAACTATGTTGATACCCTTATCGTGATTTCGCGAGTCGGGGTTTAGACAGTATAACTTTTAAAAAAGAAAACGCCGAGTGGCGAATTGCCGACAGAACGTTACCATGGTTTAGTTTTTACTTTTAACCTTGACACAGGTTACTAACATAAGGAATTCGTGTTCTCAACTATCGGGGCTATGAAAATAAACTTTTGGATTTGGTGAACGTCGAGGTGCGAAAACCCGATGACGTTAATCATGGTTTAGGAAAACTTTTCTGCCCTGGGTGAAAACTTAAAATGATTTTGCCGTTTCGTTGCTTGAGACGTGTGAACTACGTGATTTATAGCATTCGACCTACAAGATCTTGAGGTAGAACAAAAAGAGGAAACATTTTTACGAAAGGTAGGACTCACCTCGAGAGTACAATAATTATCGTTGTTTGCATGATAAAGCTTCAGAGATTTTGAAACCACAGATTGAAAATATGAAAACCATCTTTCGATTTCAAGCATTAAAAAAGAAATTTGTGGCGGGCTAGAAAAACAAAGGCCGCTCCAACATAGGCTCCAACTAGGGATCCCTCTTTCTTGTAAGGCGGGAAGAACAGTAGACCACGTGCCAATATTGGGTAAATGGAGTCAATAGCTTCAATCAGGCGAAAAAGGCTCCTGAGAATAGGGTACCGAAGAGGGAAAGAGACTTCGTTCTTTACCTTGAAAAGCCTTTTTAAACTCATATACTCTTTTTAAACTTAGCTGTAGTCCCTTTCACGACTTTCCCTTTCCCACTACTAAGTTCAGGTCTGCTTTAAGACAATCAAAACAGTCCTAGGAGACCCAACAGATCTTGTGGCTATCAACTTCCATCAAAATAAGAAGATTATAGGTTTTTAATTGGGAAGTCCTGTCTGAACTCGGGATGTAGATCAGGTTTTTAAAAATAATTGGTTACCAGAGTAGAGTGATATTTATGTATAACAACCTTATAGATATCTTAGATATTGCTTCACTTCCAGCAAGCCTATTCAGTACCCCGGTGAAGTTATCTGGCCCCTTTTACTGAATTTCCTTTCACCACTTCAGAATATATTCATGCATTTAAATTATGAGACGAGGGCAATCATTTCTGAATTTCCTTTCATCGTCTCTTGGACTAGGTGGGGGCAATCGTTTCTGAATTTCCTTTCACCACCTGTCTTATAATTTTCTTTTAGAGCACGAAGATGGGGGCAATCAGTTTGTATCGGGGCTGATATCTGTGTAATATTTTTCATTATAGGTCTGTCAACTTACTTTGATTACTCGGTACCAACCTTCCCTTGACCTTCACTACACCTTCGTTC
>JASDQU010203575.1:12681-31595 GCA_032191745.1 Picea mariana
GTTAATAAATATGAACTAAATGAGGGGATAAGGTTTTAAATGTTTGGATAAGGTTTGGTGAGGGGGAAAGGTTCGAGAGGAGGATGGAGGCATAAGGAAGGGGAGTATGGATTTGGGAGGATTCATTCATTCGGGGGTTGGGACGAGAGGAGATTTTGGGGAGGAAGCTTGGGGATTGATTTAGCAGTGAGGTTTTACCGTGCACACCGTGGCTGAGAGGTATGGGCACGGAGGGCTAGGACATCCGTAGATGTCCTAGGGCCAGGTGCACTGGTCGGCAGGGTGGCCGGTTTGGGAGTGTTAAAGCTGAGGATTCAAGCTGCAGCGCAAGCTTAGCATCAGTGACAGGTATTTTCCAAATTATGAAGTGTTTATTCAATTTTAAATTGTATGCAAATTATTTTGAAAAATGTTATTTAATTTACCAAAATCTGTGAATAAATATGCGTAAGTAAGCAAATTTCTAGTAATTTTTAAATTTTCTGCTCTATTTTAATTCGTGTTAGTTTAAATTAAAATCGGGACTCTACACTCCTCCTCTTGTTACTGTTGTCACTTATACACAAAGAGAAACATCCACCAGCTTAAGCTCGTTAGCCTTCTCCCTAAATGCCCTATTGTTTCCCACTCCCCTTAGAAGCTCATCCCCAGTATCCCCTTTTTGAGCTCCTTCTCCTCCGAGTTCTCCTCCACATAATATCTCTATGGCAGGAGAAAATCCCCCTATGACCAGAATGGATGCCATTATAGCCGCTAGGTATGCTCCCCTCATTCTACCTCAGCCTCTCAATTCCCTCCCAGTAGATGGTTACCTCAAGCAGCTGCCCAAGTTTACAGGCGGGGGGGATATAATTGTAGAAGAACACTTAGAAGCCTTTTACAGTTTTACAGATGATAATATTATCATGCACGCAGACGTATGGATGAGGATTTTTTTCCATAGTCTTCAAGGCGAGGCTAGAAAATGGTTCAAGGCCCTGCCTCCTGGATCTATTGATGGGATTGAGGCTTTGGATGGTGCCTTTTTGAGACAGTGGGGAGATAAAAAAGACTTCATGTATTACATGACAGAGTTTGGGTCTTTGAAGAGAAAAGAAGGAGAGTCTATCTCCAACTTCTCCAAGAGATTCAACAAAATGTACAATAAAATCCCTGCGGAGATAAAACCCTCTGAAGCCTATGCAAAGATCACGTATGCTAGCACCTTTAATCTTTATTTCTACCTCCTGTTGAGGGAAAGAAGAGCCACTACTCTGGCCCACATGCAGGATGCAGCCATGGAGGTAGAATCTAACATATTGGTTGTTGACCAACTCAGGAACACTGCTGGTAGAAACATATCCAGGCAGAGGCCTGAAGCTTCCCCATTCAGTTCTTCTCCCCTGCCCCTTCAGACAAATGAGACAACTATAATACTAAAATCACTTTCTGCCAGGATGGAGAGGTGGGAATTAGAAGGGAATCCCATCTATAGAAATCTCCAAAATGCAGATAGTAGAGGTTTCGGGAAGCCTAATAACAATGTGCCACAAGCTTTGCCCAGGGAACAAAGGAGCAGAGATAGAGATGAGCAGAGGATTCATAACCCTCTCCAAAACAACCTAGTTTCTCATGAGGAAGGGGAGGAGGTGTATAAACTCGACCCCAAGATCCACTACATCGAGGACACTTCCCCATTTCCTCATTTGACTCAATCTGCATATGAAGAATCCCTTATCAACACTCAAATCAACGAGTTGGGTAGAGGGGAAAAAGCCAGCAACACTCCTAACAGATATAATCTCAGGTCAAAAAAGAAAGAAGGGAATTTTGATAACCAGGATCAGCCCCCCATATCAGAAAGGCCTACTAAAGATGCAACAAAAACTACTAAAGGAAAGAAAACTCAGAATGCTTCGCCAACAGCCAAGGAACCTATCATTGAGGTAAGGGAAGCTCCTAAGCCTATTCCCTCCTTCAATTTTGAGCATGAGATTCAGAAGATTAGAATTCCTGTACCCCTATCTGAACTAGTTAAAAACAAAGATTTCAAAAGGTCCCTCTCCAAGCTGCTACAATCTGACCTCCCCCAGCCTTCCACTGACTTAATAAATCTTTAAGATGAAAATCCAACAGTTTTCCTAGGGCCCATGGTAGAATATAGAGATGATTCATCCCCTCCCTTCTACACATCCCTGAACATACATGATAAAGTGTTGCATAATTGCCTCATGGATTCAGGGGCTTCCCATAACCTTATGCCCAAAATAGTAATGGAAGAATTGGGACTGGAGGTGACCAAAACTTATCATGATTTGTACTCTTTCGATTCAAGGAGAGTGTAGTGCCTAGGAGTCATCAAAGACCTGGTGGTTTATTTGTTTCAATTGCCCATGAAGAGTGTGGTCATGGATGTTGTGGTAGCTGACGTCCCCCCCAAATTTGGCATGTTGTTGTCTAGATCTTGGATAAAAAATCTTGGAGGAACATTACAGATGGATCTCACGTATGCCACCATCCTAGTCTTTGGAGGGAAACAAAGGAGGTTATATAGAGAAGCTCAGTTGGCCTACATTGTTAGTGACGAAGCAAACCCCACCATTCACCCCATCTTTGCACTTGACATCGATTTGGGGTCTAGCTTATTGCAGCTCACTGATGCTTCTGAGGACCCTTTCCAAGTCAGAAAGCAGCCCAGTCTTGATTATCCGATTCCCCTCCAACCCCCTCTATTTGGAAGATGTTTTTCGATGGAGCTTCTTCTAGCGAAGGCGCTGGCGCTGGAGTGGTTTTCATATCACCTTATCAAGAGGCCATATCCTTGTCATACAAGCTGGAATTCGAAACCACTAACAATGTGGCAGAGTATGAAGCTCTTTTCCTAGGTATGAGGGTTGCAAAGGAAATGGGAATTAAAGAGATAGCAATATTTGGAGATGATGATTTGATTATCCAGCAAGTCAGAAATGCTTATTGTGCTTATAATCCCCGGCTCAAAAATTACAGAAATGAAGTATGGGACCTGATTGATAATTTATTCTTGGCTTTTAACATTTCTTTCATCCCGAGGGGGGAAAATACTTCAGCCGATTCTTTAGCCGTCTCATCTAGTTTGCTCAAAGTTCCTCTACCGCCTATGGTAAAAAAGGATGTTGAAATAAAATATAGGCCCTCCATACCGGACAATGTCAAGCATTGGAAGGTATTTGAAGACGATCGGGAAATCAAAAAATTTCTCCAATCTGTTGATGGATTTTCTGTGTTGCACATTGATCAAGATCTTGACCCAGAAGGTGACCCTCACCCCGAGGTGTTTTTAAATAAAATTGCTAATCACCAGATTATTCAGTTGCCTAGCAATCACATTCCTAGGGGACTAGTCCCTTTAGAAAGACTGTTCGATGGGAATGATGTGGCAGTAAAGGGTAAGGTTTCAAATGAAGATGTTGATACATCCGAATGAAACATTGGCATTCGAATGCAATATTGGCACACAGGAGGAGCCTAAGATGGTCAAATTATCAAGCAGTTTGACCAGAGAACAGAGGGCCTAATATACTGAGTTGCTAAGAGAGTTTGTTGATGTGTTTGCATGGACATATGAAAAACTCAAGACATATGACACATCTGTCATTGAGCACAAGATCCCACTGAAGGAAGAGGCTAGGCCATTTAGGCAGAAGCTAAGACAGATAAATCCCATGTTGCTTCCTATCATGGAGAAAGAAGTGAAGAAGTTGTTAGAGGCCCGGATCATCATCCCTTTGAGATATTCTGAATGGGTGGATAATTTGGTCCCGTTAAGGAAGAAAAGTGGAGAAATCAGGCTTTGTGTCGATTTCAGGAACTTGAACAGGAGCTCAAAGAAAGACAATTACCCCCTACCTAAGATAGAACACATACTGCAGAGGGTGACTGGCGCATCCAGGATATCCATGATCGACAGGTTTTCTGGCTATAATTAGATATCGGTCATGCCTGAGGATAGGAAAAAGACAACCTTCACCACTCCTTGGGGCACATTCATGTATGCCAAAATGCCATTTGGACTAATGAATGCAGGAGAAACATTTCAGCGAGCCATGGATATAGCCTTCATCGGGGAGAAAGACCAGTTTGTAGTAATCTACCTAGATGACATCACAGTCTTCTCCAGGTCTGATAAAGAACACTGTTATCACTTAAGGAAAGTTTTCTTGAAGTGCTGGAAGTTTGGTCTTTCCCTGAATCCCAAGAAATCCTTGTTTTTTATGATGGAGGGCAAGCAGTTAGGCCATATAGTATTAGCAGAAGGAGTGAGAATTGATCCCAGTAGAGTGGAGGAAATTCAAACCTTGTCGCTTCCCAGGTCTAAAAAAGAAGTCCAAGCCTTTTTAGGAAAGATTAACTTTCTAAGGAGATTCATCTCAAATTTTGTTGAACTGGTGAAACACATCACAGCCATGCTCAGAAAGGGAAACAAAGTGAAATGGACCATTGAACCCAGGGAATATTTTATCCAAATAAAGAGGGCACTACTGAGGCACCTGTGCTGATTAGGCCTGATTATTCCAAACCCTTCCAAGTTTTTTCCTTTTCCTCTTTCGATATGGTAGCAGTGATGTTATTGCAGAAAAATGAGGAAGGGCGAGAGCAGCCCATTGCTTTCTTTAGCAAGGCATTAAGAGATGCAGAGATCAGGTATGAAATCATGGAGAAATAGATCTATGCCTTAGTGAAATCTCTCAAAGCTTTCAGAGTCTATGTCTTGCACTCAAAGGTAACCGCATATGTTCCTTCGACTTCTGTGAAGGACATCCTTGTACAGCCTGATATAGATGGGAGAAGAGGCAGATGGATCGCTGGAATCCTAGAATTTGACTTGGAGATAAATCCCACCAAGTTGGTTAAGGGGCAAGGTTTAGCCAAGCTACTGGTTGAATCCAATTGCGAAGCATTGGGGGTTAGTTTCATCAATACTTGCTCAGGAAATCAGCAAGCTGAGTTGCCCAGCCAACGCTCTCAGGACGGCTTATCATTGGTAGAATGTGCCTGGTATCGTGACATTTTGTACTTTCTGCAGGAGTTGAAGCCCCCCGATGGAATGGGTAAAAGTAAGGCAAGAGATTTAAAGCTCAAGGTGGTCATATATTGCCTCATTGGGCAAGTCCTGTACTGGAGAGACCCTCTAGGAATGTTGCTGAGATGTTTGAACCCACCAGAAGCCCAGAAAGTTATGCTTGATTTCCATAGAGGCCTTTGTGGGGGGCATCATTTCTAGAAGGCCACAGCTCACAAAATCCTCAGGGTTGGGTATTACTGGCCCACTTTATTCGTTGATGTCAGCAGGGAAATCAGGGCCTGCATCAAATGCCAAAGGTTCTCAGAGAAGCAAGAACTTGGATCACTACCACTAAAGCCTATAATAGCTTCAACACCTTTTCAATAGTGGGGGCTAGACTTCATCGGGGAAATCCATCCTCCCTCAAGTGGCCAACACAGATGGATCCTGATTGTAACATATTATTTCACTAAGTGGATAGAAGTTGTCCCCACCAGAAGTGCATCACACAAAGTGATTATCAGCTTCCTGGAGGATATCATAGCCAGATTTGGCTGTCCTAGCAGGATCATCACTGATAATGCTACTTCTTTCAAATCTAAGCCTCTAATTAGGTTCTGTGAGCAGTTCTAGATCTTGCTAATTCACTCCACCCCCTACTATCCCCAGGGCAATGGTTTAGCAGAGTCCTCCAACAAAAGCCTGCTAAGGATAATCAAAAGACTGTTGGAGGACAACAAAAGGGCCTGGGATTCAAAGTTGAAATTTTCTCTATGGGATGATCGAGTGACAACGAAGAAATCCCTGGGCACCTCGCCTTTCTAGCTGGTCTACGGAGCAGAGGTGGTTTTTCCTACTCATCTTGCCTTACCTGTGGCGAAATTCTTTCAAGATTATGAAGGAGAGTCGGATCATATGATCAAAAGGATTCATCAGATAATGGAAGTACAATAGATCAGGGAACAAGTGAGAAACACAGCTCATAGTCATCAGCAAAAGGTCAAATAGGCTTTTGACAGGAAGGTCAGGAAGAAGGAGTTTGAGATCAAGGATTTCGTACTTAAGTGGGATGCACCCAGACAAGATAAGGGAAAACATAGCAAGTTTGATGCCCTCTGGATCGGCCCCTTCAAGATCTCCGAGGTCTTCTCCAACAACAAGTACAAGTTGCAAGATCTGGAGGGTGAAGAGGTTTTCAACAGCCCAGTAAATGGGCATTTTCTGAAGAAATGTTTTGTTTGAGCCTTAAACGACTCTTTTGTCTGTAAATATTGTCTTTGGTTCTTTGTTCATTTTATTTTTGCATATTTTCAGCTTAGTAAATGACTCCATAACCCAATAGCAAGGAAGTGAAACTACAAAATGAGTTCTTAGAACATCACAGGGATGAATCTATCCCCCATGGAGCCTAATGTTAGCGACAATTTTTGTCTTGGGCGCAAAAGTACCTAGGTCTACAGGTTGCACGGGAAGCGCCCAAGCGTAGCGCGGGAGAATCTCTTTTCTGGTTATGATTCAAGTAAGCGTGCAAAGTTTTGTTGTTAGCAACTGAGATTCATATACAAAGCTGATTGACAGTCATCAGGATTTCAGGGGTGCCAAGTTGCCCGAAATTTAGCACAAAAGATAGCTCCCATATTTCAAAACAAATCTGGGTCGTCCGATCCAATTGGGATAGGTGGAAGTCATTCAGCGTATCGGGGATCGGTGTTTTGGGAGACAAGGAACCTCCCATTCATTACAGCTGAAATTGTCAATCGACGAAAATGCCGAAAGAACCTTTGGAGCCAAGCCCACGGTCCTAGTGCCAGGTCATGTCAAGCGAGCCTGTGAATGAAGGAGACCTCCTTTTTAAATAGCGAATGCTACCTCGACCATTCATCTTAAGGACATGCGGCGCACATCCGTGCCATGTCGACATTCGGGATTTCGAGGGGTAAGTGCTCCTTATCATTTCACCCCTCGAAACCTCGAATCTCGAAGTGCCGAAAGCGCCCAGAATCGGGCCCTTGGTTTTGGCGCCTAGTCACAAAATAACAATCCTGAAGGAGGGGCACTAATGTTTACCATTTGGCAAGACGGGTCCCAAAGCGCCGAGAGTGATCTGAGCCATTCATCCCAGAGGAACACATGGCACGCGATTCAGCTCTTCGCCTTTTCGTCCATCGTGATTTTGAAAAGAGAAGACCTACTCCTTCTTATCCATGAACCCCAAAATGCCGAAAGCACCTTTGAAGGTAGGCATAGGGTCACGGCCCGTGGTCACTTGAAGGAGTAGAAAGGGCTGTACAAAGGGGCCAAAAGCGCCAAATTGAGTTTCAGAAGGAGGGCATGGTGTTCTCCAGATGTTGGTTCGATGTGATCTAAGTCCTGATACCTGCTTGGAACGGATGAAGAAGAGAGAGGGTGGTTGAAACCTCGCCTCACTCATTAATTGCAAGGTATGGATGTCCCGACTGAAAGTCTACTCGAGATGGTCCTCTGCACTAGTTCTTTCCATGGAAGCCACGGAGAGTGCTCGACTCTCCAAGGAAGCTTGCGCACGCTAATTCATCATTTAAGGGCTCAGCTACCCGCTGGCGTGAGCCATGTAGAATTAAGGTGGCATATGACAGAGGAGTGCAGGCCATATTTGATTGAAGAGACTCCTCATCCCAAAATTCTAGTAGGAATCTGTTGGGAAAAGGTTTAGGGGGATATATACTTAGTTTTGATATTTTTTGAAGGTATCGATGGTAGAGCGAAGCTCCCGATTGTAAATTTTTAACTGACACTCTGGTTCTCTGGTTACGCATCTGTATGTAAGATTTATTTTTTAATGACAGACAGTTTTCCTACCCCATCTATGTTTTCATCTCATACTGAGGGAGTTCATGATTGACTGATTCACATGAATTATTGCAATTATGTTATGATAAAGGATTTGTTGTGGCATTATTGTATTCTCTGGTTTTCTACGTTTGAATGTAAGAAGATCTTGCGTTTAGATTCCTTCTCCTACAGTCCGTTAGAAACTTTATGTTTATGACAGACCTTTGCATTTCTTTGATACAAGTCTTCCCCCTACTCACCCTTACTACAACTCACTGTCTGAAGTTTATCTAAGACCTCACTTGCCCATGCATGCCTGGCCTAGTTTTGGTGTAGAACCATATCGTTTGAGTTTGATTCCATCCGATCACCCCTTTTACACAAATTGTGACATAAACTGATGGGCGTCGGGCTCTGCTCCTGCTGCAATCCAAGAGTGACTTCCGTCGCCAACACCTCCTTCCAACCTCCCTCTTTATAACCGTAGATATGTACCTCCTATCCAATGCTAGGGGTACTCTTCTTCCCCCTTATCCCCTCAAACCACAAAGGGGTCACACACAGACACAACCAACAATCATCTAGCTCCCAACTCACTTTGCAAGGTAGAGCCACCACTCTCTCTCTCGATTTGGGTATCCCAACACTCACAAGTAAAAACAGTCATAATTTATGTAGCATAACCTTACTCATGACCAGTGTGTTCCTTTCCTCCTCTCATCCATTTGTTTTATATAATGTTCTCTAGTTAGACTAGACTCTAGATACCTTTCTATGCTTACACATTCTTGTATTCTTTATTGCTTTTTTATTTTAATTTCTAACGTGGTTATTACTTGCAAAAAGAGTATTAAATCACTCTTTACATTTATTTTATTTTCATTGATTCTTAAATTTATTTATTTCATTCCCCACATTATTTAATTTAAAATTATTTTTTAGTCTTCTCACTAACTTAGACTTACGATTAAATTCAAATAGGTGTAGACATTTGTTTGGGGGTATACAATTAATAAATTCAGCTTTTTTATTAGTTATTTAATCAATTAATTAATTCAGTTGTGCTCAATATTTTACCATGTTTAACATTCGCTCATAGTTTTCTAGGCCACTTAGATTCTTTGACTCATTCATTTTTTTTTAATCCGCGATGTGCCCTTCAAGACACACTATGTGCTCCAAGGGTGCCACTCGTCTTTGAATGGTTTTGGTAGTTGTTCAACACTTGGAGTGAATACTCCATTTAGGAAACCTTGTGAGAGACTAGTGAATTCATATGAATAAGGACCCTAGCTTATTGTGCACCCTTTAGAATCTTCGTGAGCGACTTCCCCAGTATTCCTTCATGGCATTGTGGATATATCGAACTAGGTAATCGTTAACCTACAATTCGAGCCACGATGGGAGCTCTAGTAGGATGTAACAAGGTTGTTGCCACACCTCTCCCTCAATAACGGGTCTATATGCATGGCCCCTTTACTCCTTATGTGAGTCATATTAACAATAAATCGTCAACCTTCATCCATCCACAAAACATTTTTAATGATCCATAAACAACATCATAATATAATCGATCATATGCCACATATGCATAAATGAAATACTCAAACCAATACAATCCACTCCTTGACTCAATCTGGAATCCAAGGAGGTTCATTGATGCCATCGACATCCTTAATCTATCAAATGTCCTACACACTCAAGGGAAACTCATCAATAACATTTGCCAATACATAGATATCAAAATAGCATAACATCATAATCCATCAACATCATCACAAATCCATAAGCGAAACAGATAACCATATACTATAACTGAATCATTTTCACGCAAGTGTCCTCAAGGAATAAGTCAATATTGTGTGCTCATAAGAGAGGGATGTTACATACACCCCCTCTTGTTTTAAAATTCATCCCGAAGTTGTACATCATATAAAATGAAGTATATAAAGCATCCGACAAGATCCATATGTCTAAACTATCAAAAAAAGAATTTTTGATGCATATCATATGAGTCCCCCCTGGTAGACGAGTGTGGACTATAATTGTCCTACTAGACCTTGACCTGATCGATTATTTGATGTCGTAGTTGTCGAATGCGATGGTTTAGAATGCGGATTGGATTTTCCATGAGTGCACCCTTGTCCAACACCGTAAGGAACTCATGTCAATCTCATGTGTGGGATCACTAACATAATGTATCCAACAGATACATGAAAAAATCTGGAAACGCCTCAAAGAATGGGGCATGGCTAGTCGATAGGCCATGGGACCCTTCCCTTTCACAGCTTCTAAAGGCCCCACAAACCTAGGAGAGAGTTTAGCACCCCTTCCAAATTTAATCGAACTCTTGTGTGGTTTCACCCATAATAAAACTCTGTCACCAACTTCATAGTTGCATTCAATGTGATGCACATAAACATACCTATTATGTCAATCTTTCGTTTATTTAATCCTTTCTCTTATTATTTGTAATTGCTCTTCCATTTCTTGGATCACTTCTAGTTCTACCAGGACCCTATCCTCAAGTCGATCCCAACTCAATGGCGTCCGACATGGTCACTCGTAGAGAAACTCAACGATGCCATGTTAATGGTACCTTGATGGTTGTGGTTGTACGCAAACTCTACCAATGGCAAGAACTCTTCCCAATGTTTCTGTTGGTCCAACAAATACATACGCAACATATCTTCCAAAATTTGGTTCATTGCTTCGGTTAGCCCATCTATCTTAGGGTGATATGTTGTGATAAAATTTAGTTGTGTTCCCAAGGCCTCTTGGGAAGTAGTCCAAAATCCTTCTGTAAACATCGATCCCCTATCGGATACGATTCTTTTTGGTATGCTAGGAAGTCTCACAATCTCAGTGATATAAACTCTAGCTATATCTGGCGCCTGATGCATCATGCACATAGGAATAAAATGTGCACTCTTCATCAGAGTGTCAACTACCATGAAAATCGAGTCATGCCTCCTTGCTGTCAGTGGCAATATAGCAATAAATTCCATCAAGATGACCTCCCATTTTGATTCTGGAATAGCGTGTGGAAGTAGTAATCTTGTCGAATGTCTATGTTCAGCTTTCACTTGATGATATTCTAAACATATTGCTACATTGATAACTATGTTCTCCTTCATCCCTTCCAGAAGAATAAGGTCTTAAGGTCGTCCCTCATCTTTGTGACTCTTGGATGAGCCAAGTATATTTCTCTATGAGTCTCGCTTAAGATCAATTTCTCAAATTTTCATTAGGAGGTACATAAATCCAGCTATTATACCTCATCAATCCATTGTTATCCACTGTATATCCTTAAAACTTGGTACCATCATGGTGTCTTGTCTAAAAATTTCCTTAACTTTCTTATACCAGTCATTGTTGAAAGGTAGTTAGAATCCCTTCTCGAAGATTCGTCTGAAGAGGTATCATCAAAAATATGTCTGGTCTCTGATTCAATTCATCTCTCACTCTATTTAATGTTCTTTTTATGTAAGTAATCTCAAATCATATTTGCTAAGAAATTCTGACCAACGCCTTTGTCACGTGTTCAAATCACTTTGCGTAAAAAGTGTTCAAAACCACAGTGGTTGGTTTTTAGTTCGAATTTCCATACAAGTAGGTAGTCTCTTTTCACTCTCAGGGTATACAAAATGGACAATAAATCCAAATCATGCATTGTGTAGTTCTCTTCATGCCTCCTTTATTTCCTTGAGATGGAAGTGATCACTCGACCGTCTTGCATCAAGACTCTGCCTAAGCCTTCTTTGGATTTGTCTATGCATACCAAGAATTCATCGGCCATGTCGGGGAATTTTAGTATCGGCGCTATCGTAAATAGCCCCTTGATCCTTCAAAATTCTTCTACGCATTTCTTGGTCCATACAAACTTCTTTTTTTTCTTCTCCAATTCCGTGATCGGATTTTGTATCTTTGAAAAACCTTCGATGAACCATCGATAATATCCTGCTAAACCTAAAAAGTTGCATACTTCTGGTTCGCTCGGTGGTGTAGGCCATTCCATAATAGCCTCTACTTTCGTTGGATCCACAATGATGTCTTTTTCGGATATAACATGCCCCAAGAAATGAATCCTCGAGAAAAATTTGACAGTTTCCCGTAATTTGTGTTCCCGTAAACACTGCAATACTAAGCGCAAAAGTTTTTCAAGTTCCTCCATCGTCCGTGAATATGTCAGTATGTCCGTAATGAATACTTAAACAAACTTGTCCAATTATTCGTGGAACACCCCATTCATCAAGCACATGAATACCGTAGGGAATTTTTAAGTCCAAACGATAAAATAGTAAACTCGTAGTGTCTGAACCTCATCGTGAATACGGTCTTAGGAATTACTTCCTCTTGATCTGTAATTGGTTGTATCCTGATCTCAAGTTGATTTTTGGAAACACCGTTAAACCCATCATTTGGTCAAACAAATCATCTATTCTTGGCAATGGATACTAGTTCTTGATTGTTTCCTTGTTCAATTGATGGTAATCGATACAGAGTCTCTATGACCCATCCTTCTTTCTTATGAAAAATAACAGGCACACCCCAAGGTGACACACTTGGATGTATAAGTCCCAATCCCAACAAATCCTTCAGTTGTATTTTCAACTCCTATAACTCAGGCGTTGGCCTCTAATAAGGCGATCTTGCTATTGGTCCAGTTCCAAGTTTTGAGTTGGTCGTAAACTCCAATCCCTCTTCCGAGTGGCAAGCCTGGTAACTCTTCTGGAAATACATCAACAACTATTGTACCACCGGAAGGTTTTCTAGTCCTTCTGCACGCCCTTGTTGTTCAACGCTAAGGTTGCATATATCTTGCATGCTTTGTGCATGCTCTTTCATATCTGTAGGGAAGAAATGAACCTTAAGAAAACTCCCTAGTTTCTTCCTTCAATCACTCATCTCTGTCCCTCATCATCTGTCAAACTAAACTGTTTCATCTTATAGTTGAGTATTGCATCATGCGATTTTAACCAGTTCATATCGATCACTACATCGTAAGATCCTAATATCGTGACATACAGGTCAGAATTTGTCACAAAATCTCCTAGTTTACTGCGACATTCGTAATCTTTCCTTCAACCTTATTTCTAGCACCCAAAACCATTTATACATATATAAACTTGTTCTGATTGACTGCCTTTACTGTAAATCTTTTCATTGCTGCACCAAAAATAAACCTCTCGGTAGCACCGAGATCCATCAAAATATTAAAAGTTTGATTGACAATCATATTGACGTCTCGAGCACAGTGAACTAGTGCTCTTCCTTGCGATTGTTCCCCGCAGCATGAATCCTGTGGGCCTTGCCCAAATCTACAACTGTAGTGTGTCCTGTTGACCTGACCGCTCTGGCCTTTTCACTGGACATTCTTTTTGGTCATGCAGCTCTCCACATGTCTAGCACCCAGTCTTCAGTCTAATATTCTTGGCCCCAAAGTAGAATTTGTTGGCCTACCAAACTAAGATCCCAGTTTGTTCTGTTGAATAGGCCTAAGCCATTGCTGTTGTGGCCGATGTTGTTGTGATGCGAATTTCATTTATCCCATCGGCCTTGCATGACTCCTGCCCTGAACCCTGTTGGTCAGCTCTTCCTCAGCTATGAGGGCCTTCTGGACTGCATTGCACAACGGTTGAGGCCATAGGATCCTCACCTTCGCATGAAGGTTGGGGTTGAGGATAAGCTCAACTTGTTGACCTTTAGATTCTCTGTGTTCATATGTGGGGCATATCAAAGAAGCTCCATAATCGGGCCTCGTACTCCAACATCGCATGACCACCCTATCGTAAGCAATTGAACTCATTGAGTTGGCACTTGATGAATTCCTCAGATAATACCTCTCCTGAAATTGTTCCTCGATAAGTTCCCATGACACATCTTCAATGACCATGTTTAGTTGAGTTAGGAGCATCTTCCACCATAGAAGAGTGCTCCCCTTCAGTTGAAATACTGTCATGCAGATTTTTATGTTGGAGGTGTAGTCGTGAAGTGCAAAGTAGATCGCCATGTTCTCCAACCATGCAACCGCGGCTGAGCTATTCGTGGAACCCATGAACTCGAGAAAATTAACATTCTCGATTTCTTGGTGAATGCTACCACTTCCAACTCAAGCGCGTTGTGGTCCCTCATTGGGTACTGACACCATAGACTCATCTCTATCTAGTCGGTTAATCAAGGCCTCTGACATCCTCTGAAAGGACCTCATCAACCAACCACATCCATCTTCAACAATCAGCCCCTAACCAATGACTTGTTCTTCTCCTTGGGGTTTAGATCCCTTTGGCTTAGATGCTACTGGAGGCATCTCACATCTACCCCTAGCACCACGTCGTCTACCTCCATGGCGTCCTCTAACCAGGATTACCAATACGGACAATTTCAATTTTTATTCATGATAAGTCATTAATTAAGTGTTTAATATAGTGGAAAGCGTGATGATCCACTGTCGCAGGGTTGGACCTGCTCTGATACCATAATGAGTACGCGCATAATAAATAATTATTATAGAACATTCCCACTTATATATATCCAAAATACGAGATCAACACAAAGAGCCATCGTAAGTTAACTCCCTAACTAGCTTACGTTTTCTTCTATAGGATTTAATTTTAAAGGATCAAGTTTAAATTTAAAACACAAATAAAATTCATGTTGAGTTAAGAATTTCAGGTTAGGAAATTAAGGAAGGGCCCTACCATAAAATAAGAACCCAAGTAAATTTACAACTACCTTAGAGGGAGTAAGGTCAACTCAACTTAACTCAACCATGTACATGGACTCCATGGGCTAGCTAAAAATTTCCACACTAAAGGAGATCTCATCCTACTCATTAGTGTTCACCGAATTCAAGTTCTCTGCACCTGCTTGATAAAGAGCTAAGGAAAATCTATCAAGCTACAAAGAATCAAGCCACCTTCATTTATTAAGGGTTACGGGCCGAGCCTTAGGTTCAAGACCTTATAAGCCAACTCATGTAACTATGGGTAAGGATAAGAATCGATTTCATCCCAAAAGTGGACATGTTCAACAATTAACTCAGCTACGTTTGGGTAGGGAAGGGTACTTACGTTGGGCTTCTAGCTATCGCAAAAGTGAGTAGGGTTTAAAAAGGCGATTCAAGGATAAGCTATTTAGTTTCTCTTAAAATCGTTGTCAATTAATAGGGACTGGCAAGTCCCACTAAGTCGTTGGCAGTCAATTGAAGAAGGGGTAGGTGTCAAGAAATCGCCGGACGAAGGAATCGCTACAGGAAACGCCATAGGGATGGTGCAATCACTCGTCGGAGAAGACAATCACCAGAAGAACCGAGCTACCGGAAGCTTGCTGGGAAAAGGCGCATCCGTTCGTTGAAAGGAAATGGAATTTTGGAAGAACAAAGTTGGAAGCGAAGTCTCTTCAAGAAAATGTTTCGGGAAGGGCACAATTTACTCGCGGGAGAAAAAATACTTCGTGGGTAATTCCGCTACAGGAAGAAGCTAAGAAGAATCGTTGGGTAAACTCTAGTCCAACAATGAAGAAACGCTCTAGGAAATGAGATATTATTCTTTGTTCTGGGAAGCAGATTCAACCAGGGGGAAGAGGGGGTTAAAAATTTACGTTATGCCAGCTCAAGCAGTGACCTAGATGGAAATGCACTCTGAGTATACCGAAGCAGAAAATATCTGTCAAAAATGAAAACTCAGTTACATAGAGCAAACTCCCACATAAGCTTTAGATCTCATACTCCTTATGAGGAAATGAAAAAGTTTATACAAGACACGCTTAAAAATTAAAACATGATTTAAAATTAATGACATATCACAACAACCTTTCATCCCCAGAGAAGATAGAAAAAGGAGGATGCAAGTTAATAAGCAGGCCCAGGCAACAGTCAAGAAGGCCAATGCATCGCAAAATAAAGGCAACGAATAAGGAGATTCAATACATTAATGGAAAATTTTAATTTACAACAATGCTAGAAATTCACCTTCGGTATTACTCAACCATCAGAGAGAACTTGCAATGAGATTTCTATCTTACATTTCAACCCAGTTAAGTAAATGGAAAAACTCGATGCTACAATTTAAAAATCCACATGAAAATACAATTTTAAATAATTTACCGTAACCGAAGATGGTGGTCCTGAAGAAATTGAAGATGTCCTTTGGATGGCACTCCTTCCGACCTCCCTCTTGCTAATCGTAGAGACGTCACGGGTACCTCCCAGACCAAAGCTAGGGGTACTCTTCTTCCCACTTAACCCCTTGAGCCGCAAAGGGGCCACACAATCAACAATCCTTTAGCTTTCATATCACCTCACAAGGTAGATCGACCACTCTCTCTCTCGAGTTGGGTATTTCAACTCTCACAAGTAAAACCAGTCAGAATTTCTGCAACATAACCTTACTCATAACCAATGTGTTCTTCTCCTCCTCTCAACCATTTGTTTTATAGAATTTTCTTAGTGACAACTTACAAATTGTACATTTAATTTTTATTTTTTTTTCTAAATTTAATTAGGAATTATTCCCCCCATACATTTGTCACTGTTCCCTTACTTTCACAATTAATTTAATTAAAAGTCAATTTCTCTAACCCATGTAAAAGTGCTCCTAAAATGACTTCTAGTTGTCCCTTTATTCCCTTTATTTCTCATTTATGACCGACGCCTTTCTAAAACAGAGTTGATTTAAAATAAGAATGTTCTTTAGTTAGACTAGACTCTAGATACCTTTCTATGCTTACACATTCTTGTATGTTTTATTCCTTTCTTAATTTAATTTCTAATTTGGTAATTACTTGCACAATGAGTATTAAATCACTCTTTAGATTTATTTTATTTTCATTGATTCTTAAATTGATTTATTTCCTTCCCCTCATTATTTAATTTAAAAATTATTTTTTAGTCTTCTCACTAACTTAGACTCAGGCTTAAATTCAAATAGGCTTAGAGTTTTATTTAGGGGTATACAATTAATAAATTCAATTTTTTATTTAATTAATTAATTGATTAATTAATTCAGTCGTGCTCGAGATTTTACCAGGTTTAACATTCGCTCATAGTTTTCTAGGCCACCTAGATTCTTTGACTCATTCCTTTTTATTTTTAATATGTGACGTGCCCTTCAAGACACACTCTGTGTTCCAAGGGTGTCACTCGCCTTTGAATAGTTTTGGTATTTTTCTAACCCTTGGAGTCAATACTTCATTCAGGCGACCTTGTAAGAGAATAAGGGCTTCTAAGGAATAAGGAGCTTGTCTTATTTTGAACTGTTTAGAATCTTCGTGAGCGACTGTCTCAGTCTGCCCTCACGACATCGTAGATATCTCGAACTAGGTAATCGCTAACCTACAATTTCAGCCATGAATGGAGCACTAATAGGCTGTGACCGGGGTGCTTCCAGAACTCTTCATCAATAATTGGTTTAAGTGCATAGTCCCTTTACTCGTTATTTGAGTCAGATTAACAAGCAATCGTCAGCCTGCATCCATCCACAAAACATTGTTAATGATCCATAAACAACACCATAATATAATTGATCATATGTCACATATGCATAAATGAAATACTCAAACAAATACAATCCACTACCTAACTCAATCTAGAACCCAAGAAGTTCCATTGATGCCATCGACATCCTCAATCTGTCAAGTGTCCTACACACTAAGGGGAAACTTGTCAATAACATATGTCAATACATAGATATCAAAATAACATAACATCATAATCCATCAACATCATCACAAATCCATAAGAAAAATAGATAATCATATACTATAACCAGATCACTTCCACGCAAGTGTCCTGATGGAATAAGTTAATATCGTGTGCTCGCAAGAGCGGGATGTTACATAAGTTCTTTTTTTAGCTGTAGAAAAATTCAAAAAAATTGTAAATAGTTGGACACTTTTTGTTTAATCTAATATGCATGATTGGGTATGGGGAATTGAGAGAGATGCGAGGGGGGGAGAATGAACTTCCACCTTCAAGTGGTTCGCCCTTTTTAGTAGAGAACAAATTATTCTTGGAAACAAGAGGAGCTCATTAAGGTATCCCTTTTAACCATTTAATGATTTTGTTTTTAGAGATTATGTAATGTAATCTGATGTGGCATTTTATGGTTTCCCTTAACATTCATGTTTTCCAATGCTCTACATGTAGAAAGGCCTATTCAGAGGACTTGGTGATGTAGAATTCTTGATCAAGTTAGTGATTGATTCAATGAAAATTGACATCAATATTGATAAATCGGATGGCAGGAAAAAAGTGAGTTCCAATTTTAAAATTGTTGGTACTAAGTTTGATTATTTTCTTAGTTGTATGGACTAATTGAAACTGATTGTAAATCATTGTGGATTCCTTGACTCCAAGAATCATATCAGGAATAACACTACTTGCATAAAACGTGGAAATTATTAATTCCCTTTTGTTGCAAACTAAGCATTGACCTTTTATGAATAACCTATGTCACTCAATTTATGCATTGGTATGGAGATGCAAAAGAAGCTATAATGTAGAGACCCAGCTTAATTAAATACAAAATTTTAATTTAAATAACATATAATTTCCTTCTCATACGTAAATTATTCATTCACATCATAAGCATAAATATTCTGCATAAGTTAAAATCTATCTACAGCATGGAAATAACTCAACAATTCACGATAAAATACCTGCTTCTGATGCTAATTCCCGTCGATATGACTATCCCTTCTCTCCTGCCTTGCTGTTATCTTGCCTAGCTTGTTGCACTGACTAACACTGCCCAAACCGACTATCCTCCCAGCCAGCTAGGAGCAGCCTGTCTGGCTCCCTAGCTCCAGGAAACCGAAAGGAATCCTGGCCCCCATGCCCAAAACCCCTAGCAACCCGGTGCCCCCTACAATGATACTCACAGTCTGCAAAACTCTCCCACAGAACTAGAAAAACCAAGCCAAGAAACCAGCGCTCTCGTCCCCCTCCAAAATGCTTCCTCCCCAAAAATCAAAAATCCTCCTCCCAAAAGAATGCCCCCCACCGTAAGGCTCTCCCCCCGTCATATTCCCCCTTCACCGACTCTTCCTTTCATTAATTTCCTTATCTAATTATTTATTATCT
>JASDQU010203576.1:0-18914 GCA_032191745.1 Picea mariana
TTAATGAATGGTGTTTTCCGAGAGTATTTGGAAAAGTTTATCATTGTCTTTTTGGATGACATTCTTATATATTCCAAGTCAGAGGAAGAGCATGAACATCATTTGAGGATGGTGTTGCAAGTATTAAGGGAACATCAGTTGTATGCCAAATTGAGAAAGTGCTTATTTTATCAGAAACAAATTCATTATTTGAGACATATCATCTCAAAAGATGGGATAGCAGTGGACCTTGAGAAGGTAGAAGCCATTAGAGAATGGTCACCCACCAAAGAATGTGACAGAGGTCAGATTTTTCATGGGCCTTGCAGCTTACTATAAGAGATTCATTGGAGGATTCTCAAAGATAGCACACCCAATCACTTCCTTGCAAAGAAAGGGTATGAAGTTTCAATGGACGTCGGACTGTGAAAGGAGTTTCCAACATTTGAAACAATTATTGACAAGTGCTCCAATACTAAGGATTGCAGACCCAAATGAAGATTTCATTGTATGCACAGATGCATGTAATGAAGGACTTGGTGGAGTCATCAATCAAAATGGATTCATGATATGTTATGAATCAAGGAAGTTGAAAGAGCATGAAAGAAACTATGCCACTCATGATTTGGAGTTGGCAACCATAGTACATGCCCTGAGGAAATGGATACACTACCTCATGGGAAAGAGGTTTGAGCTAAGAACAGACCACAATGGCCTGCAATATTTATTTGATCAGCCAAATCTAAATGCTAGGCAAAGAAGATGGTTAGAATTTCTAAGCAAATATAAATTTGATATAAAGCATATCAAAGGGAAAGAAAATAAAGTGGCTGATGCACTCAGCAGGAGGGTGCATGAGCTACGTGATACAACCATCAACATGTATGAAACTGATGTTAAAAGAAAAATTATGGAGGCTGCAAATACAGATCTGCAGTACAGAGAATTGGTAGCAATGCTACAACAGGGTAAGATACTTTGAAAGATGGATATTTATAAGTTGGGAGTAGATGGAATACTGCTGCACAAGAACAAAATTTTCGTACCAAATGTCCAGGACTTGAAACATATAATTTTGCATGAGATGCATAATGTTCCTTATGCAGAGCACCCTGGATATCAAAAAGCCATAGCAGCGGTCAAGAGCCAATACTTTTGGCTAGGTATGAAGAGAGAGATAGCAGGATACATCGCAAGATGTATGGAATTCCAGAAAGTTAAAGCAGAACATAGGCATCCAGCAGGATTGCTGCAACCTTTGCCCATTCCTAAATGTAACTGGGAAGTGGTGACAATGGATTTTATTACGGGATTGCCTAGAATAGGCAAGATGCATGATTCGATTATGGTGGTGGTGGACAAGCTTACAAAAGTTACCCATTTTATTCCACTAAAAACTACCCACAAAGCAGCATATGTCGTTGATATTTTCATGAAGGAAGTGGCACAATTGCACAAAATTTCTAAAACGATTGTGTCTGATAGAGACTCGAAATTCACCTCAAATTTTTGGAAATGATTGTTCAAAGGATTTAGAACGAATCTGAACTTTAGTACAACTTATCATCCCGAGTCTGATGGACAAACAAAAAGAGTGAACAGGGTGATAGAAGATATGTTGAGAATGTATGTGATGGACAAACCATCAAAATGGGAATACTACCTACACTTGGTAGAATTCGCTTACAATAATGGGTATCAGGCATCAGTGAAGATGAGCCCATTTGAAGCAGTTTACGGTAGAAGGTGCAATACTCCAGTAAGCTGGGATAACCCAGCTGATAGAATAGTAGTCGGGCCATAGTTTCTTAAGGAGATGGAGGACCAAATGTTAAAAATTAAGCAGAATTTAAAAGCTGCCCAAGACAGACAGAAAAGTTATGCTGATAAAAACAGAATCCACGGAGAATTCAAAGTGGGTGATCATGTTTTCCTGAAAGTGAAAGCTAATAGGAGTTCCATGAAGCTAGGAAGCTACGCCAAGTTAGCAGCCAGATTTTGTGGACCATTTGAAATCCTAGAGAGGATTGGTCCAGTTGCTTATATGATTGCATTGCCTGCATCCATGTCTATTCACAATGTCTTCCATGTATCATTGATAAAGAAATATATACCCGATGCTAATAATGTTATTGATTGGAATGTGATTCAGGTGGAGCAAGAAGGCGCTTTTCAAGTGCATCCAGTGCACATTTTGGACTGGAAAGTCAAACAACTCTGGAACCGATCCATAGGGATTGTAAAGGTTCAAAGGACCTGGTATGGCCCTGAGGATGCTACTTGGGAGCATGAAGATGCAATGCAGACAAAATACCCACATCTTTTTGAAGATTTTTGAAAAATTTGATATATATGGGTGTATGATGCACTGAGGACAGTGCATAAATAAGGGAAGGGGATTGTAATATCCCTCGACCAAACCCAATTGTAAATGTAATATAAACATACTTAAGCTGGTGAGCTGTTTTGACCTCATTTGTTAATACACATCATGTGGCATAGTGCGCACATGAACTGCGCAGTAAAATGATGTAATATGCACATCACAAGATACCACGCGCAGTAACTAAAGTGCACGCAACCTTGAAGACAACAGATACCATGCACAATAACTAAAGTGCGCACAGCCTTGAGGACAACAGATACCTCGCACAATAACTAAAGTGCACGCAATACCAAGGTCAACGAACCTTTATGTATATGATATGCATGAAAATACTTGATGATTATTGTTAAGCCCTAGCTAGCAAGTAGATGGTTATGAAATTGTGATTGGATTACATGTTTAATATGCATATGGTGTGAAATGTTGGTGTCACACTTGGCAAGGTGATAGTATTAATGGTTATGCAATGGTTAATTGAATTATGTGGCCGATCCACATATGGTATATTTGGATAGATTGAACATCGGTGGCTCATTTGACAAGGTGGTGAATGTTGATGGTTATGTGATTTTTTTTGAGTTATATGATGTGAAATGGGATATAGTGATCGCGCTACTGGATTTTAATGTGGTGATGGTTTCGATACATGTTTGATTAATTGTGTTAATGGAGAATTTGTTGGCATGTACTGTTGAGTTAATGAAATATGGGTGGAGGCGATGTTCATTTACTGCACGCCACCTTTACTCTGCCCGTTGGCCACCACCCTAGTCAGGATATTGTTCGATCTTGCTACGGTGGTTATACTCCAAAATTTTAGCAGGGAAGAACCGCTCGTCCAACTCTCATTTTAAGGAATTCGATTACAGGTATGTATTTTTTGGCTATTCGTGATTTTTCTTTGGCTATGAAATGATCAATGGCTCAGGTGTATGTGTTTGTGTTTTCCTAAGTGTTGCAATTGTGTGAAATTTGGGTTATGGAAATGAAGAGTGAATGGTTCTTCCTGTAACAATTTTGAGTTCATCGAGGTTATTGGTCTTCTTGGGTGATAGTTCTTTGTTATCATTGTTGTTTGGTTGGAGGGTTTTTGTTTAGTCTTGGGTGGATAGCTATATTCACGCACTGTCACTAATCCAGTCTATGGATTTCATGGGTTTAATGGTTGGAGATTTTTTTGCGTCAGTATGTTTTGTTCACTTCAACATTGGTTGATTGCACCACTAGGGGCCACAAAATGAGGTTCCTATTCTTCCTTGGCCATGCATTAACCTCTGTGATGTGATTGTTGATCGAAGAGCATGAGGGTTATACCCTACGTGCGTTAAATAACCTTTTCCAGGCCAGACTAGAGCCCTACTTTTCAGTTATGGCCCTTGTCATAGATTTTTTCCCGACCACGAACGCGTTGTGGTTCGTCCTATATACACCATGTCCTTGGAGGTTTTTCCATTACAAAGAGTGGCTCTGCTCTCCCCGTATTGACTATGAAACAACCTTGGCCCTCCACTCTAGAAATTGTTTAAGAGGACCAGCCTAGCCTGTCGTTTACGACTCAGTTTTTGATTGGATGGTTGTATAATTGTCAACGATTTTGAGAACAGGCTCGCCCATTTGGTCGTATGACAGTCGTGTTGGTTGGTATATAGTCACTGGATTGGTTATAATAGTGGTGAACCCTACATTACCAATTACACTTTCAAAGCACTCAGTGACTCTCCTTACGTCAATAGCTTAGTGTTGTTAATGGAAAGGGTCTCTGCCCTGATTCGATTGGATGCGTGGGTATGCGTCATTGCTACAACTTGTTAGGTTGTTTATTTTTTTAAGACAATGATGAGTTGTTTGGTAGATACGCATTCACTGGTTTTTGCACTGATGATTATTTGAATGTTTAGCTATCATTGGTGAAAATGCTCGACGTTTCTCATGTCGCATTGTGTGGTTGCAAAATAGATAATGGTCACGGTAACTATGGTTTTATTTTGGGCCGAATGACTACTGAAATGGATGACTGAAGAAAGTATATCCACTGCATCTTTGTGTTTGTTGATTGAATAAGCCTGAGTGTACACAACATGGTCAATCACAGTGTGACTAAATCAAAGCAATCTTATATTAAATCGATAGCTCAACACAATATGTTGAGTTATTATAATGACTGTGTGTTTGTTGTGTTAAGTGGAAATGTTTCACCATGGAGGTTTGTTAGTTGCGCACTGTGTAGTATGGATAACTTGCTTTTCACACTCAGGGGAACCCACAGAAGTTTTAAGAATGTTTATTTATTGTAATCGATCACTTGTTAAAACAAGCATGTTATTGATGAAAATTGCGTTGGATAGGTGGCCTAGCTTTTAAGTCACATTGATTTTTATTTTTTTACAGTGGCAGAACTACATTGCCTGGGAAAATTACCCTGTGCATAGGTTGTGTCTAAATGGTGGCTGTTGGTTGTATGATTAATTGTCATTCCGGGCGTGGCAATTTGGTCTTGATTATTTTGGTTACTGCCTATACATGTTTAACAAATATCATTGCATTTAAATGATAGACCCGATTGCAGTGATAGTGACTTCATTGTTAATTTGAAACCTGACTTTTGAAGCATTATTGTGGATTGAAGAAATGCATGGGCAGTGGTTGATTTTGATAGTTTGTAGATTGGAAATGGGTACTGTTCGTAAATTTTTATAAAATGCAAGTATGTGAATGAAGGGAACAAAATCTCATACAAATTGTGTGGAATACATACTGTCTTGTGGTGGCACTGTGTTGGATATTTGATTATGAATAATGAACTAGTTAAATGAACATAAATTATTATTTGGTCAAATGATTGATGGTTGATGCATCTCCTTTTGCAGAATGTGTTATGGATCATTGAATTAATTTCATGAACAATAATCATCCTTCTTCCCTTCCATTATTTCACTTTCCTATAATTACAAACCCCGTCCCCTCCCATGTTTTGTTTTCACTCCCTGTTGTGAGATTGATTATAATCAAGAGAATTTATGTGTTAAAATGGATGAAGTGGCAGTGTCTTGTGTCGATTGCAGTGAGGTTTTATTGGTTTTCTTTAAAGATGATTTTTTTTGTCATTGAGCAGTGACCATGCTTCTCCCCTTTCATTATACCATATTTTCGCTCAATACAAACCCCTCACATATCCTAGAACCCTATTTCACCCCCCTTCTTGTTGAATAACAGTAAAACAATTTGTATGGATTGGATTGCATGAGTCTGATACATTCTGAGCCAAATCTATTTCATATTTTTAAGAGTTGTCATGTATGGATATTTAAAAGACTATTTTCTAATCGATCATGCATGCAGGATGAGTTTTTTCAGTTGAGGAAGCCATGGACGAGGAAACAGAGGTAGAGGTAATTGGAACCGAGGCCCAAGAAGGCCTAGGTTCTCCATACATTTTGACATTGATTCACAAGATCTTGGCCAATTGTTTCATGCCCGATTCTTCAATTGGATTGGGCAGAGAATAGTCCAACCTAGGCCTGAAATGCCTCCCTTCCAAGCCTCGCAGACACTCAATATCCCTGTACCTCCTCATGTCTCATTACAACCTGAGGTCCTTGAAAATGATGGATGGCAGGAGATTGTCCACCCGACAGTCTCCCAACATCGTCGCCGACCCAACTTGTCTTTGTCTCCTCCTCCTTTGGTTAACCCCATTTCCCAAGCTGCCCCTAACCACTCGCCAGTGAAATCCTCTCATGCTAGCAAGAGATTGAAGACTAAATCCCATCATGAATTTGATAAAGGAAAATCCACTGCTGCCCCTTCCTCACCCTCCAATGACTCTGACAAATCCGTGTCTTCCCGGATGCATTTGAGGGACGATTGTTCCCACATGATCAACGAGATTAAGCCTAAAGGCTCTGCACATCCTAAGGCAAATTCATGAAAATCAAGAGGTGACAACATAAACCAAGGAGAGGTTGCATCACAGACTGGGAAATATGGCTTTTGAGTTTTATGTTATCTATTGTTTTATAACAATTGACTTTATGGATCTTTGGACAACATGTTTTATTTTGGATATATGAGTATTATTTTTGAAATAATTTCAAATTTCATGAGATAAAATTGCCAAAAGTAAATATGTTGATGGGAGACACAAGGAGGTGTGTTTTTCTTAACTAATGGTTATGTTATGATTGTTATGATTATTATGAACTAAAGGGAGTCACAAGGGGTCCCACCTACTAGTTATTATTTATTTATGACCCTTATTATGATTCTTACCTTTCCCCCTAACTAAAGTTAGTTGAGTCTTTTAATTAACTTAACTAATGAGTTGGTTTAACTACTTCAACCAATTATGACTTGTTAAAAGAAAAACAAAGGGAGGAACAAAAGGGAGGATAGAAGCATACACATGCTACGATTTTATCTGAGTTTATGTTGAGATAGTTCAGTTTTCATTCATTCATATATTCATCACAACCTAATTCTCTTTTATGATAGCAGGGTCTTATTGTAGACAACAATATTTAGGGCTGAATCAAATCATTCAGACACTTGTTCTTCAAAGGTGTTGATCTATCTTTGATAGTCTGTGTAGACTTGTTTGTTTGTGAATTAATTTTCATCACTGATAAAGGCTATTATGTAGAGTCGAGTGGGCAACAATCTGTGGCAATCTGATCTAGCTTTTAGAGTTAAGTTTTGGTTTTCTGTCAGAGGTCCTTTTGTATATTCCATCAGGGATGTCTAAGTTTGACTTTGTTCCAAGATTTCTGTATGAGATTTTGTAAAGAAAATGACTCTTTGGTGAATTGGAATGAAACAAATGATTGCTTTATGTCTCATCTATCTTGATTATCATCTTGGTGTCTCTAATTCTGTTCTTACATTTATTTTAGCAACTGTTATATTCAGAGAATCACATAAAAAGTGAATTTCCAGCAAGCTTTTTGTTGATAAAAGACTAGCCTAAGCACTCGTAATTAATACTTGTGAGTTAGGTTGTTATTTTTGTTGGCTATAAACTTAGGGTGATATTCCCGTCTACTTTTATTTAGCCAAGTAAATTCTGAAAATGCTTGAGTAAGATCAATTCATATCTTTTCCTCAATATTTATTTGGCGCCATACTGGGGAGATCTTCGATATCTCTCTGGTTAATTTTTATGCTCGATTTTCATCGATACATCTTTCTTTTCTGTCATTGATTCTTTGACTGTTTTTTCTATTCATCACTGTTCCTGTTGCAAGGAAGCCCAACCTTGAACCTGACTTCCAAGACCAGAACAACATTGCTTTGAACTTATTTCATAC
The DNA here is from genome assembly GCA_032191745.1 of Picea mariana. Lineage (NCBI taxonomy): Eukaryota > Viridiplantae > Streptophyta > Pinopsida > Pinales > Pinaceae > Picea > Picea mariana. The sequence continues at coordinate 7,669 of JASDQU010203576.1, forward strand.
TATTTTAGACACTGCCAGGACTCGTGCTGAGCTTAACCATTCTTGGACAACAATCGAACAAGATATTAATGTTCAAGAACAATTGGAAACTAGATGTAGCCAGCCTAGAAATCAACAGTAACCTTTTGTTTCTTCAGTTTTGGCCTTTCTTTCATGTCCTTAGATTCTCGTGCTTCTAGAAGAAGAAGAGGCTTGTCACCTGAAATCAATCCTATTGCTGAAATAGGAAGAAGAAACGTTGTGTTGTCTGCCCAACAAAGTTCTCTAAGGAGAACTTTATCTGATTCATCCAACTCGTCTTTCTTTCCCTCATCTATCATCCACAAGATGGCATATAGTGGTGGCTCTGGTGGCACTGGAAGTGATCCATCTTCTCAATCTTCATCGTCATCAGTGATTGGTAGCTTATACAACCACCATATCCCTGTCCAATCTACCACAAACCCCTCCAAAGTCATAAAAAATTATGGGCTTTTTCAGTTCGAAGAAGACGCCACAACCAGACCGTGGCATGTGTCCTGTCCTCTTAACCTAGCACCTGCTACTCATCCACTTCCAAATTTTAAAGAACACCTGCCTAAGTTTTTGGGGAATAACACTGTCAGTACCAATGAACATCTGGTGGCATTTTATAATGCTTGTCACAATATAGGGGCCAACGACAACGATACTTGCATGCGCCTATTTGTCAATTCCTTGGAAGGAAAGGCTGAAACCGACTTCTTTGACCTTCCTCCTATTCTGTCTACTTCGGAAGAATTAATTTACTAGTTCAGATCAAATTACGGGAAATCTAAAAGCCCAACTGAGAATTTAAGGGAATACAATAATGTTACCTACAAGGAAGGTGAAACCATCAAGTATTTCAACTTGCATGTCACCAAGTTGTACAATAAAATACTCGAACTTATCCACCCTCAGAGCCAAGCTGCTTTCATGCATTACTACAATGCATTGCCTTTTCCTTACCATCATAGGCTTGAGAAAAAAACCATCGATAATCTCGGTTCCACCCTGCATAGTTGCTTAGAGTATGAAGAACAACTTGAATGAACAGGTTTACCCTAGGGAGAATCAATTAGACAGACAAATATGTTCGCTCTCTTACAACTAGTACAAGATATGAACAATCGTATGATAGCATTTGAGAGGAAGGGTACTATATCCCTTCACACCCCTAGAGATTCATCCTCTTCTGCACCCTCTTTTAGAAATCTGGTTGAAAACAATTTTCAGCCTAAGGCTATCCTGCCTCGGAGTTGGTGTAAATTTTGTGAGGAGAACCATGAAGAAACCACATGTGAGGTAAAAAAGAGTGCCAGAGATAAGATCTTTGGTAAAATACTAGAAGCTACTATTGTTGTCCTAGACTTTGTAGAGCCAGAGGATGTCATGGTTATTAACACTAGGAACAAAGCCTATGCCGTTGCCGTCCCTGAACAACAGATGCATCTGAAACAATTCATGGAAGGAAAAGCTTCCATTGTAGCCAATCTTTCCAAAGAGGTAGACGAAGAGGATTATTTTGTAAATAAAGTAGGTGTATATAACTTTAGATACCCTGTAAAACCTCCCCCTTTTTATATTTCTGTAAAGATCATGGATAATATTACCCATTGTTGACTCATTGATGGTGGTTCAGACCCAAGTGTCATGTCGAAGATTATTATGGAAGATATAGGTTTGTCATGTACAAACGAAAATGCCAGAAGCATGCTCTCCTATAATAGTCTACAACAAACAACCATAGGTGAGATTAAAGATGTAACCTTTGTTTTATGCGCTCATCTTGAGATAAGGACAACCCTCAACATTTAGGTGATTGATATGCCTGTGAGAAATTATTCAATTATCTTGGGGAGAGATTGGAAAGCCCTAATAGTTGGATACATCTCACTTGACGGGACACATTTATCCGTTCCTCAGAATGGTAAGAATATTAGTCCTTAGAGAAGGAAGAATTTCACCCTACATAGAGAGTGTTCCGCAATCTAGCGTAAACTATATCGAAGAAGACGTAGGAGTGTATTCCATCTTAGCTGAAGAGGATAATATTCCTTTAGAAGGAATTGATTCAAATGATGAATTATGGCGTATGCACTTTGATGGTTCACACTCTAATGAAGGTAACGGGGCTGGTATTATCTTGGTTTCCCCTGTAGGAAAAATTCATAATCTCTCATACAGGTTGGAGTTTGCTTGTTCAAACAATGCCACTGAATTCGAAGCTTTGTTGTTAGGCATTGAGAACACCCTTAATCTTGGTTGTGGTCACCTTTCAGTTTTCGGAAATTCTGAGCTTGTTGTGAACCTGGTATGTAAGACATGCTCTCCTAGCAACAAATTGATGGAACAATACTCCCAAACTGTTCAAGAAATTGTCTTGAACCTTCTATCTTTCAAAATCACTCATGTTAAAAAGGAGTTGAATTCAATAGATGATTAGTTAGCTGTCTTTGCAGCCTCTCCTACTCAACAACTCTTGCCTCGCTGGCCTGATTGTGCTTTCCAATCTTTGCATCGTCCATACATTTCTGAAAATGAAGAATTCTCGAAGGTCATCCCTAACAATGAGAGCATTTGTGTTGTCATTCAAAATGAACCTCTCAAGCCCGAGGAGATATATGTAGAAAATAATAGGATTCCTGAGGGCTTGACTCCTCTTGAGAGTTCATTTTCTTTGAGTGTTGTAGGCAATAAAGAAAAACCAAAAAAAGAGGAGTTACAGAAGAAGGTGATTGAAACCATCCTCCTGAACATTAGGACATTTGAACCTTCAACCAATGTTAAAATAAAGGTCCAATGTTCTAGTAAATAAGAGATGAGGTCCACCAAACTACTTTGTGAATCTCAAAAGGTTTTTGCTTGGTATTATGATTATCTTCGTGTTTTTGATCCTGTTCTTGTTCAACATATCATGAAACTAGCTAGGCAAAAACAAGAATTTGTTAACTCTGCACCAGAAGCACCCTTTCGAAGGGATTTGAGAGATTTATTAAGGGCTTCAATGTTTTTTTCAGCCCACCCTGAATGGGTCTCAATTTGGAAATCGGCTCCGGGGACCACTGGTAATATCAGAACTTGCATTAGTCTTCAAAATTTCAGGCAAACGATTATGAGAAATCCCTTTTCCCCTCTCAATATTGAAATGTTTTTGCAACAGGTTGTAGAGTCACAATTAAGACCCTCACTTGACAATGTGTTTTGTTACAATAAAATCAAAGTAAAAGGGGTGTTGGAGTTACTTCACACACACCTAGGATTTATTTTTCCTAAGGTTATTCCTTGTTTATTAGTCATAATTAGTCATTATCCAGTCTCCTATATTTTTGAGGAGAATATTCCACTTGGAGAATATTCTCTTTCAGTTGACACTTTAGTTTGACTGGTTGAGTTGAGTTTAGATGTTGCATTGGTTTTGTCACCATGCAACATTGGGATCATCACCAACTCACTACTCTTTGTTCAATCAGTTAGTTGAAGACTAGTTGACTAGTTAATTCAGCTAGGTGGAAGTTCACTCTCGTAACTGCCCGAGAGACTAGACTAGGTGGAAATTTACTCTTGTAACTGTTAGTGTGTGTCCAGATCAATCTAGACCACCACTATGGCTCATTAGTTACTCATGTATCCTATATCTATTGTAAATTATTCACTCTTTGAGTGTGAAAAACGGTTAATGAGAATTCTTCCATTCTTTCTCTCCTTCTTCTTTCTCCAATTCTCTCTGCAAATGTGTGTATTATTGTTTAGCTAGATCTATTCTGTGCAGGTTCAACACATTTACATGGTATTAAAGCCGACGAACTGATAAGAAAAAGCAACACCAAAATGTTTTTGCAGGTACAAAAGATTGAAGACAACAAAAATATGGGTTATTCACCAGAAATACTTCTCACACCTCATAACTATTTGGAATGGAATCCAACAATTCTGCTTAGGCTCAGATGCAAAGGCTTGTACCAAATAACTATGGAAATGGAAGTAGAGCCTGATTTTGTCGATGGAAAAAATGACTTTCTCAATAGACAAGATATGGCCATAGGATGTATCCTCTATTTTATTTCACCCGAAATTCTCCATCAAGTATATAATGACTCACAAGAATTCACTCCAAATGATTTATGGAGTAGGTTGGGGGTTTTATTTGGGAATAAGGAAGAATGTATGCAAAATGTTGACAAGATAGAGAATGTAGAAAAGCCATTGGAAGATAAATCATCTCAGTTTGAAGAGCCTTCTACACAACTATCTACAAAAAATTGTATTCCATTAATTGAAGATGATGTCTACTCCATTTCAGGTTTGTTTTCTGAAATTCATGTGGAAGTTATATGGCATGCATCTCAGGAGTCACATGCAGATACTTTTCCATGCACAATGCATACATCTCAGGATTAAAAAAGGGAGCCGCGCACATCATACACCATTTTAATATTTTCTGAGAACAATTTGCAGAAATAAATTGGATATTTGAATTTCTCTCGGGAAAATATCCAATTTCAGAAAACAAATCGTCTGAAAGAGAGTTCGGAAAGTGAAGTTATGATCATTTCAAAATCAACAAAATTTTAGCATTTTTCTAGAAATGGCCACATGGTTTTCAAAATTTCATCCAAAATTTATTTGGATATTATTTGTTACAAGAAGATAAAGTGGATATGTGTGGAAATATCAATGATGCATATACTTCATCAGATCTGTGCAAACATCTACATCTTCAACAAAATCTTCAAAGACCACAAACTTGCACAGTTGCGAGGTCTTATTGGAGTGAAGGAAATGGTTGCTTAACAACTGCCTTTTGTTCCTTATCATTTTTTATTTTATGCATTGTAATTTGAGGGGGGGTTTGGTTCCCATGAGGTTTTCCCTCTTTCCTCCTTTAGTTCAATGTATCTTTTGTATTTGGGTACCTAACATGGCCTCGTAGCCGAGACCCATTCTTTATTTTCACCATAGTGATGTTCAGGGAGGGTGTTGGAGTTACTTCACACACACCTAGGATTTATTTTTCCTAAGCTTATTCCTTGTTTATTAATCATAATTAGCCATTATCCAGTCTCCTATATTTCAGGGGAGAATATTCCACCTGGAGAATATTCTCTTTCAGTTGACAATTTAGTTTGACTAGTTGAGTTGAGTTTATATGTTGCATTGGTTTTGTCACCATGCAACATTGGGATCATCACCAACTCACTACTCTTTGTTCAGTTAGTTAGCTGAAGACTAGTTGACTAGTTAACTCAGCTAAGTGGCAGTTCACTCCCATAACTGCCTGAAAGACTAGACTAGGTGGCAGTTTACTCTTGTAACTGTTGGTGTGTGTCCAGATCAATCTAGACCACCACTATGGCTCATTAGTTACTCATGTATCCTATATCTATTGTAAATTATTTACTCTTTGAGTGTGGAAAACGGTTAATGAGAATTCTTCCATTCTTTCTCTCCTTCTTCTTCTTTCTCCAATTCTCTCTACAAATGTGTGCATTATTGTTTAGCTAGATCTATTATGTGCAGGTTCAACACATTTACAAGGGGAAAATGTTCACAAAACCACATTCATTACTAATTGCGATACCATGCCTCACAAATGTCAGCGTTTTAGCTTACTTGATACAGGTATTGCTTTAAAAAAAAATATGCACACAACTCTCAATGAATTGGTCAATCTCCATCTCTATCTTGATGAGCTAACTGTGCATGTCAAGGGAATGATGATTACGTCAGATTTACAGGTGACCAGTCCTTTCCAAATTGCTTTTATCTTGGATACTAATTCTTATATCTCAAAAGATTTACAGGAGCAATTGTTTCCCTACAACACTAGCATTCCTCGCTTGAAATATTGCGAGGAACCAACATGAAAAGTTCTAATGCTGTCTAGATTTTGCTGTATACTAGTAGCCTAGCTATGCTTTCAATTTTTGTGCTTATTTTCTTTGCTTCACAATACTTTGATTTCTTCTTTGCAAGCTAAGTTTTTTTTCTTTTTCCCTGCTGCGCTTCATTTCTGTCTTTTATTGTTGTTGTTTAGTTCTGCATTTTACTTCTGTCATGTTTTGGTTTCTTCTTATCTTTTAATTAATTTGGTCAAATATGATGTTGGATTAATTTTTCCACAATGACACTCCTACAAAGCATTGTTAGTTAATAACAACCAAGCTTACACAGATGTTATGATGCTCCTCTGAAGGACCCTTGAAATTGTTACATTTTTTCCGTTGTTGTCCTGTAAAGAGTTGGCTATCTCCCACTTCTTCTTGCCATTTCTTCACCCATCGAGTTTTTAAGAGCAAGTTTACAAAATTTTCCTCCTAAAAGTTAGAGAGAAAATTCTAGTCAGATGATTATGCATACAGTGGTAAAACCCCTCATACTTAACACTTTTCATGAATTATTCTCAAATTCCAGGTCATCTTTCCTTTAAATCTGCTCACTTCCCCCTGTTGCATAATCATCCGAGTTATGTCTTCTTGACCTGCTGTTTTGGTCCACGAAACCATGAATCCTGAGTTCTTAATATGTTAAAAACAAATTTCCCTGTGGAGTCGCCAGTTTGTTGACGATTGAAATTGTCAACGAAGTTTTGCGCACAAAGTATTGCTAAAACCTATTATTATAAAGACTAAATAATACTAGTAGGTTGGACCCCCTTGAACTATTGGGGAGCAGATTTGTTCATTTTGATGTTGAGATGATGTGCGGCACGACTCACATGGTTGATGAAGATCTTGTGGTTATTGGTTATAAATTGAGCTTATGAAGGGTTGATTCCTTATGTTACTACAACCTATGCTATTCATTAATGTCATTGTTGTATGTTCTTATTACACATGCATAACAAACATGTTAGTAAAATTACATGGCTCGAGTTCTCTCTCTTGATCAAGAACATGAGAGAACACATGAGAACATGATTGATTCATTCGAGTGAGCACTCAATCAAGAACAAGATAAAGAGCTATCTTAGAGCTTTTGAATGATAGCTTGAGTGGAACATGAGTTCGAGAACACATTTTATGATTGATCAATCAATCAATCAAGAGCTTGAGTGAAAAATGCTCTTAGACTTGATGGATCGAGTTAACACAAAATGAGTGAGAAAGAGCACTCTTAGACTTATATCGATCAACAGAGTTAACACACTTGCTTGAGAAAGATCAAACTACTGTTCACCACCACTGTTCACCACCACTTACTATACTCTCATCGAGCCTTCTTTCGTACTGAACTGCTTTCGTACGTAAGTAATGACCCCCCAAAAAAGGCGAGTGGTGGATAATCTCTATGGTACGGAAACGAGGTTGAAGACACTCTGATTGCTTCTACGCGAAGTCGAAGGTGGTTGTTGGGGCTGACAGTCTGCCAGTCGTTTTTTCGAGGTAGACAGGTTAGCTCCGATTCATGTGAGTCACAATTCATCGACGGGGCCTCGGATTACGTATCAGTGTTCTTCGTGCTCGCTATGCCCCGTAGCATGATGGAAACTGGAAACACCAAGCTTGATCGCGTATCTCATCCATCGACGAGCTATGCAGGTACACACTCGACATGTATCGAATAGGTTCATTAGGCCCCCATCCATATATTTCACTTTGGTCACTAAAGGCCCCTCAATAGCTCCTTTGGTCGATCAATAGCCCGCTGAGGTCGAGATTTACGTATAGACACTCGAGATCGAGATTGTCCGATTAACAATGCCTAGAGCCCCTTATTGTTTAATTTATCCAATCAACAATGCACGATCAGCCTACCTCTCTCAATTTTCCCACCATGTATAGTCATATGTCTCTCAATGAGAAAGTGATTCACCGAGGAGATCAAGGTAGGTTACCCAGTCAAGCACTTAGGTCAATCAATGTGGAAAACAAGCCTATAAAGTGCTGCCATACAACATGAAAGTTATCCGGTCATTCAACTTACTTATTACTTCTCAAGGGGAAGGGAAGTTTTTAGAGAGGAAAATACTAGAGCAAATGAAAAGGAAGGGGACCTAGTTCCGCAATATCACATGTGAATAACTTAAAGGAAGTGAGAAACAATTGCAAGAGGAATATTTAAAATCTATCCTAACTATACTACATGCATGAAAATACTTGATGATTATTGTTAAGCCCTAGCTAGCAAGTAGATGGTTATGAAATTGTGATTGGATTACATGTTTAATATGCATATGGTGTGAAATGTTGGTGGCACACTTGGCAAGGTGATAGTATTAGTGGTTAATTGAATTGTGTGGCCGATCCACACATGGTATATTTGAATAGATTGAACATCGGCGACTCATTTGACAAGGTGGTGAACATTGATGGTTATGTGAATTTGTTTGAGTTATATGATGTGAAATGGGATATGGTGATCGCGCTACTGGCTTTTAATGCGGTGATGGTTTCGATACATGTTTGATTAATCATGTTAATGGAGAAGTTTTTGGCATGTACTGTTGAGTTAATGAGATATGGGTGGAGGCGACGTGCATTTACTACACACCACTTTTACTCTTCCCATTGGTCGCCACCCTAGTCGAGATATTGTTTGATCTTGCTGTTGTGGTTATGCTATGAAATTTTAGCAGGGAGGAACCTCTCGACCAACTCTCGTTTTAAGGAATTCGATTACAGGTATGTATTTTTTGGCCATTCATGATTTTTCTCTAGTTATGGAATGATTACTGGCTCATGTGTATGGGTTTGTGTTTTCCTAAGTGTTGCAACTGTGTGAAATTTGGGTTCTGGAAATGAAGAGTGAATGGTTCTTCCTGTAACAATTTTGAGTTCGTCGAGGTTATTGGTCTTCCTAGGTGATAGTTCTTTGTTATCATTGTTGTTTGGTTGGAGGGTTTTTGTTTAGTCTTGGGTGGAAAGCTATCTTCACGCATTGTCACTAATCTAGTCTCTGGGTTTCACGGGTTTAATGGTCGGAGGTTTTCTGCGTTAGTATGTTTTGTTCACTTCAACATTGGTTGATTGCACCACCAGGGCTCACAAAATGAGGTTCTTGTTCTTCCTCAGCCCTGTCTTCACCTCTGTGCTGTGATTGTTGACCGAAGAGCACGAGGGTTATACCCTGTGTGTGTTAAATAACCTTTTCCAGGGCAGACTAGAGCCCTATTTTTCAGTTATGGCCACTGTCATAGATTTGTGCCCGACCACAAACGATTCGTGGTTCGTCTTGTATACATCATGGCCTTGGAGGTTTTTCCATTACAAAGAGTGGCTCTGCTCTCCCCATGTTGACTACGAAACAACCTTGGCCCTCCACTCTGGAAATTGTTTAAGAGGACCAGTGTGGCCTGTTGTTTACGACTCAGTTTTTGATTGGATGGTTGTATAATTGTCGACGATTTTGAGAACAGGCTCGCCCATTTGGTCGTATGACAGTCGTGTTGGTTGGTATATAGTCACTGGCTCGGTTATAATAGTGGTAAACCCTACATTACCAATTACACTTTCAAAGCACCCAATTACTCTCCTTATGTCGATAACTTAGTGTTGTCAATGGAAAGTGTTGGATTACTAAGAGGGGGGGTGAATAAGTAATAACGTAATTATAATCCTTTTTCTTCAAATGTTATATCAATGTAGAATTATTATCGAATAATGATCAGTAATAAATAAACAATCACACACATACACAGTACACCGGTGTTTTACGTGGAAACCCAAATCGGGAGAAAACCACAGAATGATTTTTCTTATATGTCTTGAAGAATTACATTCATTGGAAGCACCAACTTCCTTTGTTTTCCAGCTGCAACTAGAAGAAGGCTCCAACCCCCTAGTTTCTCAGGCTACAGCCTGAGGGAAGCTCCAACTCCCCAAATATCTGGCTACAACTAGAAGGAGGCTACAACCGCCAATGTTCTCCGGCTACAACCAGAAGGTGGATACAACCACCTGTCCTTGCCCCGTCCTGCCACCCTGAAGTAGAAGTAGAATGATGGAACCACTATCACACTATCACTTTGAGATATACCTCTGTAAAACTATACCAATAAATCTGAACCATGCATCAACCTGTACCTCAACTTGTAGTCAACCTGTACCATAAACAAGTGCATCAACCATGCACCAACCTGTAATCAACCTGTACCATAAACAAGTGCATCCAATCATGTACCAAGTATGTACCAATCATGTGTCTACTACTCATCAACTATGACTCATCAATATGTACCAACATCGTCAACTATACACCTCATGTATGTGTGCCAACTCATCAACTACCTGTCTCAACCATGTACTCAACATGTACCTCAACCAAAAGCCCTCATCAATTTCATCATACAAATCTGATTTGTAGTTGTAATAGACCTGGTGTATATGATCACATTCCTACAAACCTTCCTTAACTTTAAAAACAAGAGACTAGCATTTTCATCAAACTTTTCTTTAGTCTCACATGCCTAATTTTGGATTAGTCAACAACCCTAACTTGAAGTAATCATAACTTTGAACCTGTAATGTATAAAGATATGAAACTGATACACAATGTTCTTCAGTGTGTTTTATGCTATTCCTCCAAGTGGCACTACTTGGAACCTCTCAGAAAAGTAGTTATAGCAAAAATGACATACCTTGCTGAATTCTGGCTTATTCTAGAGAGAGACCTTGTAGAGAGTGCCCCACACAAAATATTTGATTAAATGATCTGAAACATTTACACATAATACTAAAGACTGTACCCTAACCAATACAATTTGTCTCACTGAATTTGGATCTGTTATGAAGAAGTTATGACGTTTTTACCCGAAACACCTGATTTTGACTAGTTTCAGGACTGACCACAAACCCTATTTTCCACAGAGTGTAACTCCCAAAATACAACGACCCACAAGATGAATTTTTAACCACAGATACTTGGATATTTTTTCTCACTTGCATAACAATTTCAGGATCTGAATCATTATAGAAAAAAAGTTATAGCGAAAATGGTGAGATGACCTGAAAATAACATACCTTAGAAAGCACCATCAAAAGAATTTATCCTTCCTTGCATTTCGGCCTTCTTTTCTTCACTTTCCTCAGAATTTCGGCTTAGATATCATTTGTATACCTCAGAAACCTACATATATTCAATATGCTCAAGTGTGATTCAAATGAGAGAGCCTTGCCTCTTATTTATACTCTCCAAGTAGCTTCCTTAAAAACATCTTCTAGGTCACTTGGCCCCACTTTCCTTATTTTAGGGTTGGGTCCACTTCTAATTTCTCCATTAAAATTATTATTGAAATAATTTATTTT
>JASDQU010203577.1:6501-18914 GCA_032191745.1 Picea mariana
AGAGGGAACATATGTTCTTAACCATTAGGCCCACTCAGACTCTAAGGCTATTCAAGAATGTAGTATTCAATTTTAACATATGATGATCAATGTCTCGAAATTTTCAATTGAGCGAAAAATTTATGACCAAATTCAATTATATTCAACAACTTTCTTAATCTAAGATAAAGGTAATTTATTATTCAGTCAATAAGTATCATTGGAAGAGAAATATCTATTTTAGACATCATGGATTAAACCATCCTGAAATCCCTAAGGCTTTACTTATGGAATACGTATTTTATAATATTCGGGATAACCAACACTCTAAAGTAAAAGAAAATCTTAATTAATTTAATAAAGTTATTGATGAGAAGAATACATTTTTTCATTCCATAGATCGACCTATAATAGGTGATTCCTAAAAGCACAACTTTAGATAATTTGTTTAAGATGAGTTTTAGTATTTTGTAATAGATGAAGTATAACATGTTTCAGGGATGCTTTCTTAATTTTAGTTTAATATTTAATTAATTAGAATAGACATTTGATTCTAATTAATTATGATAATGATTCATTTTAAAATTTTGTATTGTTGTTAGTATACAAAATGCGACTGGTGCATTGGTATTCTTAAAAGGGTTGCACAACTTCGAGAAAAAGGGGATTCCAAGTATGCCTTATTGCTTTGCTGCACAAGTATCACTTAGAATTATAATAGATCATCTTATCATGTTAATAAAATGGAGTTACTTGCTCTAGAGAACCACACTCCATTTTATGGGTAAATTGTTGATCATCTAAATTAATAAGAGTAATTGTGCATTGAGGGATGAAAAGTAGTTCATTTAGACGTTATTACTTTACACTTGCATCTCTTAAACTTTATTGGTATCGGACGAGGTAGGACTTCATGGTAAAATTTAGTTCTAAGGTGCTTACGTGTTATTGTTAATCGATGATTTAATTGTTGTATTAAGTTCATTGCGCATGCGGATATTACAATATTATGGTTTAGTACAAGAGTAATTGTTATTGATCCTTAATCGAAGTAGATTGCACTATGTATATAATGAATTTATGAAGGGTATTGTTGTGGGCTTAGTCATGAATATAGGAGTATGTTATGGTTAAGGGAACTAGACACCTCCTTGTTCTTCGAAACAGTCGCCAGCCCTCAGACCTTAAGTGGTCAAAATCAATCGGATGAATCTTGTGCTTGAGCATTGCTTATGTGTCCTGGAGGTTCTAAAAATGCAGGATAGGTTGGGCGGGTAGTTATTTCTTTATTCAGTGACATGGTTGATCAATTATTAGTATTTTGCTTCAGTTCATCGTGATGTGTTGATTCATTTCGTTGTTTTTTTTATGATGTTGTGTTGATTATGTGTCGCTTTTAATTATGCCAATGCATTGATTATGTGTGGTTATTAGTGATGATGATGTGTCGCTTGCGACACTATTGATTATGTTGTGACGATTTTAAATTCCTAATTCAAAAAAAAATTATTTACCTTTGTACATCATTGTTTGTTGTCATAACGGAGGGATTGTGACACATTGAAGCCATCGACATCCACAATCCATCAAGTGTCCTGCACACTCAAGGAAAAATCGTCAATAGCATCTGTCAATACATATATGTCAAAAACAATAAGTATACCATATCATCATCATCATGTAAAATCCATAATCGAAAACAAGAACATCATGCACTATAACCGGATCACTTGCAGGCAACTGTCCTCAAAGAATAAGTCGATAACATGTGCTCAGTAGAGTGGGATGTTACATTTTGATCTTCTAGATTAGGGTTGATCGCTCCCTTATAATATCTTAATTTTCTTTTATCTTGTAATTCTTTATTGTGCCACAATTTCTGATAAATCTTTTAGATGTAGTAATATGCTTGATATTACCATTATTCCACATAGTGACCTCTTCCTTTATACCACAATGATTTAGTCAAGATTTGGCATCCATAACATTATATCCTCTATGTTAGATGTGTCATTTTAATTAACTCATGGTAAAATGTTTCTAACCTTGAGTTACTTAATTTTTCATGTTTGAGTGTAAAAAATCAAACTAACTCAAAATTCAAAGAAGATCCCCACCACATCTAAATCAAAGAAAATAACCATATTTAAAAATAATTATATAAACACAAGTAAATTTTATTTGAATGGTGTAAAGCATTTTTTTTTGTTTTTCTAGAGGTTGTAGAAGCAAAACTAGTCCTCCTTGATTTTCCTTATATGAATAATTTTATGGAGCATCATCATCTATCGATTTGAAGATTTGTTCATTGGAAAAAACAGAAGGGATGCAAATGCTGGTCAAAAGGGAAAAATGAAGGTTTTTTGCAATGGAACTATGTCCCTCTCCACTAACACGGCCAACCACTTCCTTCCAACACACGAGCTCTGTTGCATTACAATGTGATAGTTTATAGGGAGGAATTTGAGGGTTTGGGCATCTTTTCAAACTGAAATGTGTATCCTGGGACACTACGCAACCAACCACTTCCTTTCAACGTGCGAGCTCTATTACATTGTAGCATGAGAGTTTCTAAGGAGGAATATGAGGGTTTGGGCATCTCATCTCTCTGAAATGTGCAAGCTTGGGAAGGTAGCATATAGGCAGTGTGACCAACTAAGGGTTTAAAATTATAAAACAATCAATTCGTTGCAAAAAACAGCAAGCTATTATCCTTGTGAGTTTTCTTATTGTTTTTTTTATTTTTTTGGGTGCATACTTGTGGTTATAATAAGGCTTTAACATATAATTATTTTTGGTAGCTTGTGTGTAGAGTAGATAAGGTTTTAATTAAGATCTAAGACAATCAACTCACTACAAAACCATGTAAGCTATTACCCTTGTGAGATTTTTTATCAAGATTTTTAATTTATTTGGGGCACAATTTTGGTTACAATATGGCTTTGAAATATTCTATCAATATGTATGAATCATATACAATAGACAATGTAACCTATAAATCAATAACCTATAACCTATAAAGACACATATTTAATAACAAAGATTGTAAGCCAAAGAGTAATCTATTGGACAAAAGTAATGGAAACTCTTCTTGGTTCTTTAATAATGAAATATTTATCATCAATTTCTTAACAGACCTTCGGACTTCCATTTATTATACTCTAAATTTTTGGTGCATCCTTGTATATCGACTTGTATCGTGTAACACCCTATTAATTACTTCCAATAAAAAAAAAAAATTTAATTTATACAATATCCTTATAGAAGTCTTTCATTGTATTCACATCAACCTCATCTTGTCCCTTATCCAACATCCTTAAACTTCATCATTTGTAAAAGAATAATACATAAATGTTCTCGTATTAGGTTATTTTTAGTTTCCATGATTTTAGAAGAACAAAGATGGATGCATTATGGTTTTCCTAGTTGACTGTTTTATGGGTTTGCCTTAGAAAAGTCAAATTAGAACTTCTATAGAACCATCTGAAATGTAGGTTTAAAAGGAGAAACTTTAAAATTTTCTCTATTATCACTTTTATGGTGAATATTCTCCATATTTATACTCCCTAGAATAAAATATCATTGCCATTCCTCCTCAAATGTATTCCCAATCCTATAAAATCGATGCTTAGGAGTAAAAAATAAATGTTTTTTTTGTCCCGGTAACAATGTCCGGGGAAAATCCCTTGGTACTTTCCCTCATTTTAAGGATGGTACCGAGGGTAAACCCTAGATTATTTAAGGCACAAGGCTACACCAACAATAGGGTTTAAATCCATTACAACAATATACTCATTATCATCTCAACATTTCATTTACGAGAATAGAACCTAGGTGGGGAGGATAACACTTCAAACCAAAACCACATAGGCTAGACCCAATTGACAATAAAAGTAAATGTTTTTATCATTTCATTGTGAGGATAATGTACCAATGCTAATGAGTGCTTTCAATTTATATATAATGCATTATAAAATTGTTGAGACAGTAAAATATGTATATAATTGTGAAGCTTTTAGATAGTTAGGAAATCACAACCTATACTTTAGATGGAAAACATAATGCCAACAATATTCTATTTGATTCTACATTTGAGAGATAGAGTTGAAAGGTTTGGAAGTTGCCTCATAAATTTAAGGTCATTGAGGTGCAAATATATAAGTCATAGTTGTTATAGTTGCTAATAATTTGACATTATGGTTGACAAAGGTTAAGAGTGTTACCATACCAGAGCATACATCTAAAGATATTTGCGATAGTAAATCATTTTGATAATGAACATCATCTTTGCAAAGTTGTTTGGTGAAATTTACCTTTGATTATATTTTGGGAAAATCACATATGCATGGGGCCACGTTGTGATTTGAGGAAAGGAGAGGAAACTAATGTGTATACAATGCAAGAAATATTTTAGGATGATATTGAATAGTACTCTAAATGAATACAAAATTCTCCACCCAACTCAAGATAAGATGGGAAGAATCCTCAACAATTGAATTGATTTGTGAGTGAAATTGCAATCTAACGCAACCACACTCCTCGGAGCATGACCGTTATCCTCAGGACCTTCCTTCCTCTCGGCCCAAAGAATGTAAATGTTCTTCTATTTCCCTCTCGGGAAATATGCACCCACAGTTCTCTTCGCTCGATCCCCCTTCCTTGACTTATCGGAGGATCGAAACTCGCAGCTTCGCAAGTTCTTGGTTGATCACTTGGCTCTCAAATCCACGAGAACCGATGCGTCAGTCAACGCTGACTTCCCCCACCTCTATCGGGACTTCGCCCTATCACGACTTCGCTCTATCGCGACTTCGCTACTCGCGATACCAAACTCTTAGTTCTCCAACCTCCGATACTCAATGCGCCAAAACGCCGATACGATCCTATCGCGCTTCGCTACTCGCAACCTCGTGTCCTCATGAGTTGGAGTACCCGATACTTGGGCTCTCGCCTTGCGAACTTCCGAGTTCGCGAGATCTCCCGATCTCCGACACCTGTCCTCCACTATCTCCAGCTATGGCCCACACGACTCTCCCATCGAGATATCGCGACTTCGCGAATTCGCTGCTTCCCGTGGCCAAGTCTTCAACCTCTTTCTCCCGAGATCCCGATAAGCGATCTCGCGAATGATCCAACGGCTCTGGGTGACTTGGATCAACGCTCTGATTTACTGCAAACTTTAAATTCCTCGGATGTTCTCGTCCGTCCGTTTCTTCCTTATACAAAACTGCGAAATGACAAACCGTTCTTTCACAGAACTCGTCACCCTGCACGCAAACCTGCGGCGCTCCTTGTAACCTTCAAGGAACAACTTTGTCTATACCGTCCTTCGAAGAAATCAAAGGCCTCTCCTTCCTAATCTTTCTTCCACAAATCCTCAGTCTCTTAGAGATAACTTTGCATGCACTCCTTGCGGCAAATCTTCAACAACGTTTAAGTGTTGAAGCTTCGACTCTACGCACACCTGCAGCAGCAGTCTTAATTCCTTTTTCTCAGAATCACAACTCTGAGACTTCGTCTAGCCTGCGCACTCATTGCATGGCTCCGGTGCCAAATCTGCACTTCTGGAAACTTAGAACACAAGTTATCTCTATCTGAAACCCTTCCGTCAACGCACTCCTTGTGGACAATTCGACTGCACTCCTTGCAGGAATTCTCTGGCTCAAGGTAGAGAAATAATTGAAACTAATTCCTTGTTCCCTCAGACTTCAATTGAACTATGAAATCACATACACAGCATATAAAAGCAAATGTATGACAGGAAATAAACATTCATGAGCATATCAACATCACACACAGAGAATCAACACAAACCATGAATTTGAATCAGAGTCCTTTCTATTAATTCAAATATCTGTACATGGGTGTTCTTCATACAATTCTCTACTTGATCTCCTCTTCTGAATGCTCTCAATAATCCAGAATTATGTTACAATGTACAATGAGGGTGTCTATATCCCGTTTCCCTCTTGGACTCTACGCTATCAAATCTAAATTAAATTCCTATCTACCAGCATTAACTAAATTAAATGTCGACTATCTACCTATGGACGTGAGCTATCCGCTCAAGGTCCATTACAATATACAAAGTGTGCTTCATTAAATCCACACATTAATGTTTGGCACAGCAATATCAAGGTGTTTTCAAAGTTGTGTGCTGGCTTATCCAGCTGTCCTCCGCTTCTGCGCTGGCTTGCTTGATGAGTTGTCGATGCTCCTGCATCATACTCCTCGGCTTGAAAATTTGCATGGGCTCCTGTCCATGAGCTCCTGCACGGTCTTTCCATGCTTCTGTATCTCTGCTTCATTCTCCCAGCTGGCATCCTCCACTGGGTGATTCTTCCACTTAACCAGATACTCGAAGTATTCTTTTCTTCTGGTCTTCTTACCCACTCTCTTGTCTAGTATGCATTCCATCTGTGGCTTCTCTGCTACTGGAAATTGCTTCACCCACTGGATCAC
Source organism: Picea mariana (assembly GCA_032191745.1). NCBI lineage: Eukaryota > Viridiplantae > Streptophyta > Pinopsida > Pinales > Pinaceae > Picea > Picea mariana. The sequence goes on from JASDQU010203577.1 coordinate 12,943, forward strand.
TGGTTCCTCAGCTCCAGTCTCTACTTCTCCAACCTTGTATGGGTATAAATCTGCGATATTGAATATCAGAGATATCCCGATGCCATCCGACAACTCAATCTCATAATCATTTTCTCCAAATTTTCTCAAGACTCTGCAAGGTCCGATTTTCTTCATTTTCATCTTATTGTATGTTCCCCTTGGGAACCTTTCCTTCCTCAAGTGTGCCAGAACTAGATCACCAACCTCGAACTGAAGTTGTCTCCGATGCTGATCTGCTCTGCGCTTATACTCCTGATTTGAATTTATCAGTCGTTGCTTCACCTTGCTGTGAAGTTCTCTCATCGCCTCAACGAACTCTTCTGCACTAGCGCTACTAGTCGCAGTCTGTTATGAATCCCGCAATTCAGAAACTCCTCTCATCTACATCCCATATACAACCTGAAATGGACTTTTCCCTGCGCTCCTGTTCACCGAATCATTGTACGCGAATTATGACTGTGGTAATATATTATCCCAGCTGCTATGGTGCTCCGTCACCAAGCTTCTCAGCAAGTCTCCCAGACTTCTGCTGACCACCTCAGTTTGTCCATCCGTCTGAGGATGATAAGAAGAACTAAATGCCAAGTTAGTTCCTAGCTTCTTCCATAAGGTCCTCCAAAAATGCCCTATGAATTTGGTGTCCCTGTCTGAAACTATACTTTTTGGCAATCCATGAAGTTGAATGATTTCCTTGAAAAATAGATTTGCGATGTGTGTCGCATCGCTGGTCTTCTGGCATGGAATGAAATGTTCCATCTTTGAAAACCTGTCCACGACCACAAAGATGGAATCAACACCCCTTTGCGTCCTTGGTAAACCCAATACAAAATCCATGCTTATCGCTTCCCATGGCCTCTCTGGTATGGGAAATGGCTGATAAAAACCTGCATTCTGCTTTTTTCCTTTCGAATGTTGGAAAATTCTGCATCTGTCAATGAACCTCTTGACCTTTTCACGCATGCCTGGCCAAAAATATGATTCGCTCAGCTTCACGAACATTTTGTCTTGGCCAAAATGCCCTGCTAAGCCTCTGCAATGTTTCTCTTTCAACAAGTTCTCCCTCATGGAGCATTTCGGAATACACAGTTGATTGCCTTTGAACAACAATCCTTCCTGAATCATATAATCTATCCAAGGACTCCAATCTCTAAGAACTAGATTCTCAGCTGCTTCATAAGCCTCTGCAAAATCTGCATCACCTGCGTACATGTCCCTGAGATTTTCAAAACCCAATGTTTTGACTCGAAATTCCTGCAGCAACAAACACTTCCTGCTCAAAGCATCAGCCACTTTGTTAGCAATACCCGAAATGTGCTTAATTATAAATGTGAAATTCTGCATATACTCCACCCATTTAGCATGTTTTTGATTCAACTTCTCCTGTTGAGTCACAAACTGTAATGCATGATTATCAATGTACAATACGAACTCTTTCGGGATCAAATAATGCCTGCACTTCTTCAACGCCTGTATGATAGCGTAAAATTATTTATCATACATGGAGTATTTCAATTTTGCCTCATCCAGCTTCTCGCTGAAATATGCAACCGGGCTGTCTTCCTAACTCAAAACCGCTCCTATGGCAAATCCACTTGCATCACATTTCACCTGAAACATCTTCTGGAAATTCGGCAACACCAACACTGGTTGTTTCATTATCTTCCGCTTCAACAGATTGAAGCTTCTCTCAGCCTCTGCTATCCAGTGAAAAGATTTATGTCACTTTTTCACTGTATCCATCATCGCTACACTAATTCCACTGAAATTCCTGATGAATTTTTGGTAGAAACTAGCCAAACCATGAAAGCTTCTCACCTCAAAAATATTTCTCGGTGATGGCCAATTCTTGATCACTTCCACCTTATCCGGATCCATTCTCAACTCATTCGCTGAAATAACAAAACCCAAGTAAATGAGCTCTGTCTTCATAAATGAGGACTTCTTCTTATTTATCAACAACTTCTCCTGCTGTAGCTTCCGCATCACTATAGCCAAATGCTTCAAGTGTTCAGGCTCTGATTTACTGTAAATCAGTATGTTGTCCAAATACACAATGACAAATTTTCCGATGAATTCCCTCAAGACTTCATTCATCAACCTCATAAAGGTACTTGGTGCATTCATCAAGCCAAACGGCATGACCAGCCATTCGTACAAACCTTCGTTTGTCTTGAATGTTGTTTTCCACTCATCACCCTCTCTCATGCGAATCTGGTGATATCCGCTTTTCAAATCTATCTTTGAAAAATATTTTTCCTCGCTCAGGCAATCCATCAGATCATCCATTCTCGGCAGTAGAAACCTGTACCTGATGGTTATCTTGTTGATCGCTCTTGAGTCGGTACACATCCTCTAGCCTCCGTCTTTCTTTGGATTGAGTACTGTTGGAACAACACATGGACTCAAGCTTTCCCTGACCAAACCCTTGTCCAATAAATCCTGGACCTGTATCTTGACCTCCTCATTTTCTTGCGGCGTCAACCTATACGTAGCTTTATTCGACAAACTAGCTCCCGGTATGAGGTCTATGTGATGACTCACACTTCTCATTGGTGGCAACGAATGAGGTAATTCATCCACTATGATGTCAGTGAACTCTTCCAGTAGTTCCTGAACTTCATCCGGAAAATCATCCACTCTTGTGCTAGTCAGAACAATTCTCGGTTTTCTGACAACAAAGAATTGTGGATCTTCTTTCTTCTCAACCTCCATAAGAAGCTCTTTCCCACTCATGAGAAGTATTGTGTTGTTTACTTCCGGATTCACCTCTTTATCCTTTATCGGAAGCAACATATGGGTTCTCCCATTCTTCTCTAGGGTATATGTGTTCATTTTCCCATCATGAATCACATTTCTATTATATTGCCATGGTCTCCCCAGCAATAAATGACATACATCCATGGGAATAACATCACACAAGATCTTATCATTATACCCCCCTATATTGAATTCAACCAAGCACTGTTTAGTGACACTCACCTGATGCCCCTTCTGTAGCCATGAAACTTTGTATGGACTAGGGTGATCAGTTGTCTCCAGCTCCATCTTTTCTACCATCTCGGTTGAAATGAGATTATCCGTGCTACCACTATCCACGATAACCTTGCATACCCTGTCCTTGGTCTTGCAAGTTGTTCTGAACAGTATGGTCCTTTGAGCTGAACTCTCCACCTCCTTCTCGGGTGTCAAAAGGACTTTATGCATCCCAAGTGATCTTCCGCCTTCAGCGTCTTTCGTCTCAGCATCATGCTTTTGTGCTTCTGTGATGTGAGCTTCTTCGATGTCCTTCTTTTTCTCTGGACACTCGAATGACTTGTGCTCATTCTTCCCACACGTGAAACATGTGATTACTCCACCTCGGCCTCTTCCTCTACCTCTGGTACAAGGAAAAGTATTTGCGTCAGCATAATCTCCCTTCGGCTCATTATGCTGCCCTCTCTGTTCAACGTATGACTGCCCTCTTTGTGAGGTTCCACCTTTTTCAACCTTACCCTGAGGTTTCTTCCATTCCTCCTTGGGCTTCTGATATTTTTCCTGGGCAAATGCTTTGCCTCTAGGATGACTCCTGCCTCGCCCTCGCTGACCTTTCTTACGACTCAACCTCTCTTCAGCTTTCAGAGCCATCTGATAAGCATCCTCCATTATCCTGATGGTAACCATGCTCAATTCATCCTGAATGTCGTATCTCAGACCATTCAGATATCTGGAAACCTTCTCATCATCGCTCTCCCGATGACCTGCTTTGATGTTCAGTCGATAGAATTCCTTAGTGTATTCTTTCACTGTCATCAACTTCTGTCTCAGGTTCTACATCCTCCTGAACAAAGTAATTTGATAGTCTCTTGGGATGAACTTCGCCTTCATCTTCGCGATCATTCGATCCCAGTTTTTGATCTTCTGCTTGCCTTTGCAGCGTCTATAAGCTTGTAGCTCGTCCCACCACAATGATGCATGTCCCTTCAAGCGTGTGACAACATGCTTGACTTTATTATCCTCTTCGATATCCTCATAGTCGAAGTAGGTGTCAAGAGCTCTAATCCAATCTAGTAGCTCTTCTGCATCCAGATTTCCCTCATAGACTGGAATGTCCATCTTTGCCTTCGCCCCCATTCTAGAAATGGATTTGATCAGTCGCTCTGTTGATGCATCTTCGGCCGCAACTTCCTCCTCGCGTTCAGCCTCAATTTCTCTCTCGGAATCACTGAGATCCCCTGCACTAGCTGTGCGTCTTTGAGCTGTCTCCATCTCCTCGAGTCTTGCTCAGAGATCTCTCATCTGTCTCTCCATTTTTGGATTTCCTGCCGACCTGCCTCTTCTTCGCACCTCCCAATCTTCTGGGTCAGGTGACTACCTTTCTCTTTTGGGCGGCATGGTGTATTCTCCTTCTCTGCTATAGAAAGCAAAGAAATCCCTGCTCTGATACCACTCTGACGCAACCGCACTCCTCGGAGCACAACCGCTATCCTCAAGACCTTCCTTCCTCTTGGCCCGAAGAACTTAAATGTTCTTCTACTTCCCTCTCAGGAAATATGCACCCACAGTTCTCTTCGCTCAATCCCCCTTCCTTGACTTATCGGAGGATCGGAACTCGCAGCTTCGCAAGTTCTCGGTTGATCACTCGGCTCTCAAATCCCCGAGAATCTATGCGTTAGTCAACGCTGACTTCCCCCACCTCTATCGGGACTTCGCCCTATCGCGACTTTGCTCTATCATGACTTCGCTACTCGCGATACCAAACTCTTAGTTCTCCAACCTCCGATACCCGATGCGCTGAAACGCCGATACGATCCTATCACGCTTTCGCTACTCGCCACCTCGCGTCCTTGTGACTTGGAGTACCCGATACTTGGGCTCTCACCTTGCGAACTTTCGAGTTCGTGAGATCTCCCAATCTCTGACACCTGTCCTCCACTATATCCAGCTATGGCCCACACGACTCTCCCATCAGGATATCGCGACTTCGCTACTTCCCGTGGCCAAGTCTTCAACCTCTTTCTCCCGAGATCCCGATAAGCAATCTCGCGAATGATCCAATGGCTCTAGCTGACTTGGATCAACGCTCTGATTTATTGCAAACTTTAAATTCCTCGGACGTTCTCGTCCGTCCGTTTCTTCCTTATACAAAACTGCGAAATGACAAACCGTTCTTTCACAGAACTCGTCACCCTGCGCGCAAACCTGCAGCGCTCCTTGTAACCTTCAAGGAACAACTTTGTCTATACCATCCTTCGACGAACTCGAAGGCCTCTCCTTCCTGAGCTTTCTTCCACAAATCCTCAGTCTCTTAGAGAGAACTTTGCACGCATTCCTTGCGGAAAATATTCAACAACGTTTAAGTGTTGAAGCTTCGACTCTGCACACACCTGCAGCAGCAGTCTTAATTCCTTTTGCTCAGAATCACAACTCTGAGACTTCGTCTAGCCTACGCACTCCTTGCATGGCTCCGGTGCCAAATCTGCACTTCTGGAAACTTAGAACAAAAGTTATCTCTATCTGAAACCCTTCCGTCAACGCACTCCTTGTGGACGATTCGACTGCACTCCTTGCAGGAATTCTCTGGCTCAAGATAGAGAAATAATTGAAACTAATTCCTTGTTCCCTCAGACTTCAATTCAACTATGAAATTACATACACAACATGTAAAAGAAAATGTAGGACAGGAAATAAACATTCATGAGCATATCAACATCACACACAGAGAATCAACACAAACCATGAATTTGAATCAGAGTCCTTTCTATTAATTCAAATATCTGTACATGGGTGTTCTTCATACAATTCTCTGCTTGCTCTCCTCTTCTGAATGCTCTCAATAATCCAGAATTATGTTACAATGTACAATGAGGGTGTCTATATCTCGTTTCCCTCTTGGACTCTACACTATCAAATATAAATTAAATTCCTATCTACCAGCATTAACTAAATTAAATGCCGACTATCTACCTAAGGAC
>JASDQU010203578.1:4449-18790 GCA_032191745.1 Picea mariana
CCAAATGTGCCAGATGCTCATCCCACGCCCTGCTGTAAATCAATATGTCATTGAAGAATACCAAAAGGTACTTCCTCAATTGCCCCTGAAGATGTGGTTCATGCAAGACTGGAAAGTGGCAAGTGCGTTGGTCAACCCAAATGGCATGACCAAGAACTCGAAATGTTCGAAATGGCATCTGAATGTTGTCTTCTCTATGTCCTTCTCTCTGATGCTGATCTGATGATATCCTGACCGCAGGTCAATCTTAGTGAAGAAAACTGCCCCATGTAACTCGTCCATCAACTCATCCATGCGCGGAATGGGATACCTATTCTTGATTGTTTTCTTATTGAGCGCTCTGTAATCAATGCACATTCTCAATGTGCCATCTTTCTTTAGTACTAGAGCGATTGAAGAAGCAAAAGGACTCGTGTTGGGCCTAATGTGCGCCATCGCAAGCAATTCTTTGATTGCTTTCTCAATCTCGTCCTTGAATCTCTTGGGGTGCCTATAGGGCACGGTGATCACCGGTGTATCCCTTGCTTCTAACTCGATTGTATGCTCAAATCCCTGTCTGGTGGTCTCCCTGGTGGTATCGACCCAAACACTGGCTCATACTGACTCAGAAGCTTCTTGATCTGTGGATGGTACTGCTCTCTACCCTCTGAATCCTTCCATGTGGTGATCAAACACTCTGCTGCATAAGCTACATCACCGTGACGGAAGATCCGCTCCATCCTCTTTGTTGATATTGCTCGGGGTGATCTTGTAGACATACCTCAGTACCACTCTCGATCCACTGACATCTCTGAAGCTCATGGTCAACGTCTGATAGTTGAACCCAATCTCCCCCAATGAATATAACCACTGTACCCCCAATACTTCATTAGTATCTGATAGGTCAACTACATAAAAGGTATCTGTTAGGGTGTAGTTGCCTAGCTTGACCTCTAGGTCTGGGACCATGTCCAAGCATGTCATTGTGTATCCATCTTCCATTGCCATGTGGAATCCCTCAAACTCCTCAGTGCGTAACCCCCTCCTGGCTACCAAGGCCGCATCTATGAAATTGTGGGTGGCCCCACAATCAACTAGATCTATCATGCGTTGCCCTTGAGCCTGAGAGTGTTGTACCTGGGTACTCTTGAAAGGGTTGCTATAGTTCCCCCTTTCACCTCTCTATGAGGTTTTGTCTCCTCCTTTGGGTGTGTCTCTGTTTGAATATGAGGTTTCTTCGGATGCCGCTTCGACTCATGTGTAGTCTCCTCTGAATCACTGTCTTCCTGTGCTCCGATCTCCTCATCCTCCTCCTCATTGCCTGATTCCACCTCAATGTAGTGGATCTTCCCCTTTCTCATGCATCTATGCCCTGGGACCCAAGGGTCTCTACAAGAGAAGCAAAGCTTCTTCCTCATCAACTCTCATCTGGTGTCATTGTCTAGCTTGGGCTTACCCTTCCATTCCCTTTTGGGATTTTTCTGATCCCTGTCTCTCTGTGGCACAAAGGGTTTGGTAGAGGTTTTGGGTTTCAGCACTGAGTCCCCCATGTGTCTCATGCGCAGAATGGCCTCCTGTAGGGTGTGAGGCTTGAAAGCCTTAACCCAACCCCTCAATGGCTCCGTCAATGCCTTGGTGAACAACATCACCAATTTGTGCTCTGATATATCTGATACGACCACTGCCTTCCGTTGGAACTCTGTGATGAAGGCCTCAACTGACCCTGTTTGTCTCAACTATGTAAGATCCTTGAAATGGAGCTCTGGATCTCTCTTGTCAAACCTCTCCATCAGCCTCTCGGTGAACTCCAAGTATGAAGTAATGTGGCTGTGACCTAAGGTCACCAACCCATGGTACCACCACTTGTGGGCCTCCCCATCCAAGTGCAAGGTGGCAAAGTTGATAGCTTCTGACTTTGTCATCGGGTTAAGCTTGAAATATGTGTCAAGCTTCTGTACCCATNAACTAGATCTATCATGCGTTGCCCTTGAGCCTGAGAGTGTTGTACCTGGGTACTCTGGAAAGGGTTGCTATAGTTCCCCCTTTCACCTCTCTACGAGGTTTTGTCTCCTCCTTTGGGTGTGTCTCTGTTTGAATCTGAGGTTTCTTCGGATGCCGCTTCGGCTCATGTGTAGTCTCCTCCTCTGAATCACTGTCTTCCTGTGCTCCGATCTCCTCATCCTCCTCCTCATTGCCTGATTCCACCTCAATGTAGTGGATCTTCCCCTTTCCCATGCATCTATGCCCTAGGACCCAAGGGTCTCTACAAGAGAAGCAAAGCTTCTTCCTCATCAACTCTCGTCTGGTGTCATTGTCTAGCTTGGGCTTACCCTTCCATTCCCTTTTGGGATTTTTCTGATCCCCGTCTCTCTATGGCACAAAGGGTTTGGTAGAGGTTTTGGGTTTCAGCGCTGAGTCCCCCATGTCTCTCATGCGTAGAATGGCCTCCTGTAGGGTGTGAGGCTTGAAAGCCTTAACCCAACCCCTCAATGGCTCCGTCAATGCCTTGGTGAACAACATCACCAATTTGTGCTCTGATATATCTGATACGGCCACTGCCTTCTGTTGGAACTCTGTGATGAAGGCCTCAACTGACCCTGTCTATCTCAACTGTGTAAGATCCCTGAAATGGAGCTCTGGATCTCTCTTGTCAAACCTCTCCATCAGCCTCTCGGTGAACTCCAAGTATGAAGTAATGTGGTTGTGACCTAAGGTCACCAACCCATGGTACCACCACTTGTGGGCCTCCCCATCCAAGTGCAAGGTGGCAAAGTTGATAGCTTCTGACTTTGTCATCAGGTTAAGCTTGAAATATGTGTCAAGCTTCTGTACCCATGCCTGAGCTGAGCATCGTGATGACCCATCGAAAGTAGGAATGTTCAACTTTCGCACTTTCTTGATGAAATCCATGTTTTGAGTTTGCACATTGCCCCTCTATGTCTCCTGGGGTTTGTTCCAATACCTGATCGAACAATAGTCTAGCAAACTCATGTGTGCATGGAACTCCGATCCTAGTGCCAAATAGTCTCTCCTGTACTCTTCGAATGGGTCCTGCGACACTGCCTGCCCCTGACTTGACTGTCCTCCTGCCTTCCCTGGCTGTCCCAGCGGCTGTCCCCCCTGTAACTGTGGATATAATGGTTGAGGAATCCTCCTAGATGATGTATAGGCACAGATAGGAGAGGGATGTCCACTCGTACCACCATGAGATCCACTGGAGCCACTGGCCTCACCTCCCTGATGTCCTCATGATCCAGTCACTCCTCCTGCGGCATTGGCACCCATGGTGCTGACACTGTGCTAGATCATCTGTGTGTTGATGGCCATCTGTGCGATGGCGTTCATCATGTCTCGCTGCCCTTTAGCTAGGTCATTCAAGATGGCTTGTGTACTGTCAGAATGTGTCTCGGGGCCTTTCCCCCTGCCCTCTGGTGTCTCACGCCTATTCACCCATAGTCCTCTCTATCTTTGCCTCTCTGTCGGAACTGATAAGCTCTCTGTCCAACTCTGGCTCTGTATCTGACTAAGTGTGGAAGGGAGTGTAGTCCCTTCTGTTCCTGTCTCTTCTGTCTCTATTATATCCTCCGTGGTATTGAATGTACTTGTCCCTGATATGTCCTCGACCCTCTGGGTATTCTTCACCTGTTCCCAGAATTATGGGGTCATGAGAAGCACTTCTTCACAAGCTGGTAGGAAGAAGACTTTGATACCACTGAAATATCCCAAATCTAGTTGATTTGGATATCTACTACTGAACTAGTGTTTTGACTCTCGGATCTGATACTTGTAGATTTTTAATGACTAAAATCAGCTGTCAAACACTTAGCAACCTAGAGATAACTGTCTTCATAAACTTCATAAATGCAAAAACCCACATTCAAAAATTTCCATAAGCAAAAATACACTTTGCTAAGCAAAAATATGCAGCGGAAAAAACACAGTGGACAACAACCCAATAACACTCAGAAATTTAGGCAAATGTCAGGGAAAACCCCAATGTGGGGAAACCCAACGAGAGAGAGAGAGAGATCTTATTATTATGCTTCAAGAAAGTACAAAACAACAACAAAACCACATTTCCAGCCAAGGAAAATACCTCACAGCACCAAATCTGTCCCACATAAATCTGCCTCGTTTTCCATGCCAAAACCGTACTGTTGTACGACCACCTTTGTACCTCATTTTCTGTGCCCACAATCAGCTGTACGGACTGTTCCGTACGACCCAGAAACCGTGAACAGAAAACTAAAATCCGCCTCGAAATCCATGCCCAAAGTTGCCTCGATTTTCGTGCCAAATCCGTATGGCTGTACGCACTGTACGGACCCGTACAATACGTCCTCCCACAGCAGAAAAAAAAATTTCGGCCCAAAACTCATAGAAAATTTTTCTCGAGATTCGTGCCCTCCTTCCTTGGAAAACATGCCCTCTTTGCTGCTCACTTTCCTCTCTCAAGCATGCTCAGAAAATCTCTCTAACTCTCCTCCCGATGTCCTCTCAACACATCTTGCACACTACCCAATGCATTCTTTTATAATCTGAAAATGACATTTTCCCCCCCCAAAGTGTCTTTTCACCTTCCCAACCCTAGATCCAAAGGCCAAGATTAGATCTTGCCTTTTTCAAGATCAAGGGTCATGATCCATTCCCTCCAAAATGAATCACTTGAAATATTAAAGTGATTTCACTTTATTACATAAGGGCTTTATGAAAATAAAGTCACTTTAAAAATAGAATGTACACTTTATTAAAAAAGTCAATTTAATAAAAGAACCACTTAAAACAACTTTATAAAAACTATCACAAAGTTAAGTGCATGGTAGTGTAAACATTAAGGTAACATCCGCATACAAGACAAAACATGTGGAGTACCTCCCGAGCTAAAAACTAACAATACTCTGGGTGTTTCTTGATGCGTTTTAATTAATTGTTTAACATGCTTGGTGATTTTCGCATGTGTGTGTCATATAAATAGTGTTTGGACATATACATGACACATACGAAGTAATGAACCAATACAATCTCAATAGCATGTATTATATAGAAAAAGAAGGAAATACAATTGAAATGCGGAAAGTAGAGAAATAATCATTAGTTAGATCTCATGGATCATCACTGGAATACAATGCGACAAATACAAAATACCCGTGAACAGAAGACAGGGATAGATCTGCACAAGCATGGATAGATCACCAAAATGCAGTTCCAGAAACTCACGACCACTGCTGCAACTACTGGAAAACTCGCCCTGGTGGCTATACTCAACAAAATCGCCTGGATATTGTCCCAAATTGAGCGCCCTGGTCCCTAGGCACCTCCTGATAATTGTCGGACTGAAGATCTGACCCCTGAAGCTCTCAATATCATCCCCTGGGGGATTGCACACCTCCTAGGCTCGGTGAGTGCACCCTAGTGATTCCACGGATGAAATCCAATGATATCTATCTCGAAATGTGCGCCCTGGCCTCCTTTGTAATGGGTTAGAAGGGTTTCCTTTGATCTGATCTGAAAAGCCTCTTGGAACCCCAAACGTTTCTCCTCAAGAGTTGCACACTGTTTGGCTGGATGATGCGCCTTGGTAGATTCCATATCAGAATCTGATGACTGGTGGCTCAAAAGAAGCGCCCTGGCTGATCCTCAACCAGGTCGGGAGGAATCGGTGAGATAAGCCTCGGTCTCGTGTAGCGACACAAAACCCTCTCTAACCCTTGTGCCCTCACTGGCTGAGCTGCGCAATCACTGTAATAGATCTGAATACTCCTGAATAACACGGTGAAATACCTGGATGGTATCTCCGATAGGCTAGGGTGTGTCTTCCAACACCGAAACCAATCTGTATGGTGGTTTCCTCTAGAAATCCACAAAACAACAAAGAGGTCGATTTCCTCCTCTGGAAACTGTCTCAACATCAAATCATAACATAACGAGGAATTAGGTCGAATTTCTCCTTTTATACCTTTCTCGATCTAATTCTCCATTGACATCACTTAAGCTAGGCGCTTTTCCTCCTAAGGTGAGTGATTAATTAATTAAGTCTCCCCCTCAACACCTTTTTCTTCTATTTCTCCGTTGACTTTAGCTTAAGTGACTTTTCCTATGCTTTTTGGCTTAATTCATCGTTTAGCCACTTATTCACCCTTATTTCTCCTCTTGTTCCCTGTTTGTTCCTAACTATAGTCTACGGGAACAAATAGACTACTAAGTCACTCCCTGCTAGCCTACTCTTGGGAATGGGACATCACAGTGTCCCTAGGGTTTTACGTGTTGTATTTTCAGTGTATAAATCTGCATGTAAACTTGAAAGAGATCAGCATGCTAAGCTGCCTTCAAGTGCCTAGAAGGCACTTGAGAATAGGGTAAAAACTATAAATTGAATTGCAAAGACTGGGGTTAATTTTTTTAATTAAATTTCGGCAGAAAAATGGAAATGAATGGAGAAGAATATGCACCTTGAGTGAAAGAACAATTCAAAACAAATGCATAAAAACTAATATGCATCTTGAGTGGAAGAGAAATTCAAAACAAGTGCATAAGAATGACCACACAAAACCTTGCCCCACGATTGCTTTCAGGAAACAACCATGAAACTCAAAGAGATGGGTAAAAGCATAGTGGAATCTATTTGATATATTAATATCGAGGATAAAATTATGTATAAATACAATATACTAGGGGCTTCCCTATCAATCTCTGGAAAGCAATAATGGGAGTGTTGTCAAGTCTGGAAGGATGGAAGAAAGATGGAAGAAGTGCTCCTGAAACCTATAAGAAGAGTCTAATCTATAAAATAATGGTCTTCAACTCTCTTTTACAGAAGAGGGAGAAGGGGTTCCCAATGCATGTGCTCTAGAGGTGTGAGACAAGGAAGGGATTGAACTCCAATTCAATCCCTTACATGGCATACTAACTCTCTCATTCCACTAGTAAACTTAGCCATAAACCGTGCACTCATGCATGCACAATTTGTCCTCCTAGTGCCAAATTAAACTAAGGCATGTGAACTCATGGATGCAAATCCAAGGCATGCAAACACTCCATGCATGCGAATATCCATTTATTGAATTTTCAATATCCATTGAGATAATGCGAGATTGAGTCAAGTGGATAAGTCTTGGAGTTAACTTGAATTTTCTCGAAATAACAACTCACTTGCATGCACATGCCAAACCAATCAACTTGAACCTCCAAGTAGAGCAAAGGATTCTTAGAAAAGTAATTCGTTGCACCTGGATGATGTCATAAATATGGTATCATAAATCAACCATCATGAGTGCTCTGGTGTATCTATATTTAGTTACCACGTGTCTAAATGTGAGGCAATTGCTACTTGTTGATGATCATCCTAAAATCTAACCACACATCCTCCTTCCAATCTGGAACTCAACGACAAATCCAATACTACACCAGAACCATGACATTGCCCCTCCACCTGGGAAAAATAGACATTGCCAAAAATAACAGTTCTACCTCCTAAAAACTAGGATTCTTAGAATGCCAAGATAACAACTATGGCAACACTTACTATAAATAGCACATTTGAAAATAGCTACTTTCCCTGCAATAGGGAAACAAGCAAGGGTTTTGAAAATCGTATGAGTTTCTGAAACAACACTCAAAATATTAGGAAATGGGAAAATGACACACATATATGTATTTTGTTTTTTAATAAATAAAAACTCTAAAAAACTAATCAATTAACATTCATGACTTTATTTACATTACAATATATCACTTATAATGTGGTAATTGTAATATCATAATTATATAACAATTTTGAATGATATTTGTAATGTATTAATTATATAGCAAATTTCAATGATACTAGTAACGTATTATCTATATCAATAATGCATTGTTGAGAGTGTTTATGTCATTTTCATCATAAGCTATGCACTTTTGCCCACTAATAAAAGCGAACTCTTTTTTCTTTAATTCAAGTGTACTTTTCCGATTCCCTAGTTATATTCCCGGTGATTCTCTTTTCCTTGTATATGGACAAAAATTTGTGATGTTTTTGTTGTGGAATCAGAAAGTCGAGACCAAGGGTCTTGACAGTCAGCATGTTGTTGAATAACTGATAATGAGTTGTCACCTTTCCTACTTTCTCATCTATGTAATATGGATTTGAATTTAATGTAATGATCTCAATGGCTATGCTTTTGTAACCTGTTCTTGGGAAATGCATCTACTGACAAGGGAATTGTATGGAGTATGTATCACTTTTTGTCAATTAACACAATCTCCTTAGGAGAAGCTGGTACTAGTAAAAAGTAGCCTTCTGTTTTGTTAGTTTTGAAAGGAGATAAATTTTTATATTGAGGTGCTTTTACTATTTTCCCTTCACATTGAAGACTTTCAAGGTCGTTAGCAGCCAATTAGTATCTTAGTTCACATGGCATTTCGAGTTTGAGGAATTGTATTATTATAGGTTGTTTGGTATTTGTGGTAGTTGTATCCTTTTCTAAGATGACTGGTAACAGAAACCAATGAAGGTTGACATCTACACTTGCAGGCATTTGTGACACACAGGCTACTGCTGGGAAAATCAGGTATGTGTATCAAATTGATAAAGCATAATCATTCATAACTCATAGGTCACAGGAGTTATTGTCTCATGCTTAATGCATGGTAGCATGTTATTTATTCTCAAGTGCAAGGCAATGAACTGTCTTGGAGTTTTTGGATTCAGAAGAAATAATGGATAGTGGAAGCAAAAAAGTCCCTGTTTATACATCAGAATGGGAAACACCATCTTTGAGATATCTGGACAGATTCACTGTGCAAGATGTAAGAGGCCAGTAGATCAGTAACATTTGCCAAATTCTTTTTTGTTTTTCTTATGCTATGTTCATGTGTTTGCAAAGGTTTTAAGTATAATTTCTGAGCATCATTTTTGTGCTTACCAGGGTGTCATATCACTTGCTACATGATGTAGTTTCCACTGTAAAGGAGTCCATGACTCTGGATTTCAGGTTTGATTTCTTGAATGTTTTCATTGCACATGACCTTGGTATTGTTTACCCTCATTCTCTAGCAAAATTTCCCATCATTTATATTGCCTTTATGCAAATACATCAAACTTGAAAACGCTCAAGTTTGGTGTTCTCAACTTTCAAGACCAATTAGCTGTACATGTTAAGTAGTTATCTCTATAATATGATATCCTTCAATATTCTACTGTCCATGCTTAGATTTCTTGAAGTATATGTCAACCAATAAAGCAGTCCTTGGAGTTATTATACACATTTACTGCATGTTACAGAGTTTGAGAATTTCATGGAGTAAGGTTTGTAGATTTTTCTTAAGAACAGTTACCTTCAAAGTGTGCACAAGATGATATGATTTTCCATTGTGGTATCTATCACTTTTGTTGAAATTTGAAAAGCAAAAATGTATACTGCATGATCATTCTTTGTCAGGCCAAAATCTAAATCAGTTGTAAAGGACCTCTTCGGGGACAGGGGCATATATCTAATATTCTTCTTCTGAAGAGTCCACGGCTTCATCCTTTATGAGGGGCTGCAATATAGTATTTTTCTTTTAAAAGACCTAGGCCCGGTGGATGCCCGTATGTTTTCTATGCTTCATACTCTTTATTTCAGAATTCAGTTGAAAGCAACATACAAGATGACTTAGATTTTGTACATGTAGACTTATGATATATGCATTCCATCTACATTGTTTCAGAGGCTTCCATAAAAATTGCCTTCATAAAGCAGTCTTAGTAATAGATTGATTCTTCATTATCATTGATCTCGCTGATTTGTCTAATTGTTTGCTTACCAGAATATAGCTCAGTTCGCAAATTGGTTGCGGTGCCACGCATTGACAACTCTCATAATTGTTGCTTGTTGCATTAGACGTTTAGAAGACTCTTTATCCAAAGATCACATCGCACCAAGAGTTAGGCTTATTTTAGAAGATCATGAATTTCCAATTGGTAATGTTAGTTTCAACGATGTAGTATAATAAGATTGGATCTTTTGTTTATTGCCTAAGTGCAAGGGCCTCTTCTTACAGTTTCTAAGTCAAGAGTTTGATCTTGTAAATATTGCAACTTTTAGTGGATTTACTCTTTCTAATTATATTTCACATGGTTTTGTTGACTTAGACCATTTTGATAATTATTTTCTGAAAGCAATGTTATCAGAACCAGAAACTGGACCGAATCAGTTGACCTCAAAAATGTGAAACTGGAAAGGATTGGAAAAAAAAAGGGTCGACCAAAAACTACATAAAATATTTAAATTATATATATATTCATCTGCATCTATATGAATCAAAATCATTTATACACAAATATGCAGAGTTTTTCATTTATATAGCAAGTAAGAGTGCATATAACCAAAATAACACCAAGTGCAATACAACCCAAAACAGCCCCAAAACAGTCCAAGATATTTAGAAAAATATCCCTTGAAACAGATTTAAATTTGCAGAAGAAAATCATCCCAAAAGATTTCCAACTCAACCTTCAACCAACTCCCTAATTCTGCCCAAGAACTCCTTCAAAACAGGGCTCCAAATAGCTCTCCAAAACCACCAAAGAAACTCAACTCAAAAATTCCAAGGAGTTCAAATGAGTAGTGTGAGTGAAATAGAGGGGTGCTCTTTAAATAGACTTGAGTAGGCCTTAAGGTTAGTTGGTAGGCCCCCTCCATCTAACAATTCATAATTAGAAAAAAAAAATGGACTCCGTGGGTCCTAGACACCGTACGGAACCAATCGGTTCGGTGAAAAAGGCTAATTTGATACTGAACCGGCCAAAAACGGTGCGGTGCCATTGGTTCGCCCGTTTTTGCCCCAAAACCGGTTTGACCAGATGGTTTTGATTGGACCGGAACGGTTTTAATAACAGTCTGAAAGCAACTAGTTTTGTTGAATTGAACATTTTGATAATTATTTAATCTGAAAGTAACTAGTTAGGGGAATTTATGTATATTGTTGTAAACATCTCCATACATTATCGATGTTCCATGGGTGGTAGAGATGGCTAAAACTGGATGCCATTGCCCTTGGAACAAATGTATCTCAAAACATATGGTCGTACTGAAGTCTGATACATGAGTCATATATTTAGGTAAGCATTTTTTCTGATATGTTGGGATGACTAAATCCCAACAAAATTAAAATTATGACATAAGAACTCCCAAAAAGAAAAAGAAAGACAAATTCTATACTACTCACTTGGTGGTAGGGATGGGTAAATGTAGATGCCATTGCCTTTGGTAAGTCTCAAAACATATGGTCATACTGAAGTCTGATACATGTCATATTTTAGGTGAGCATTTTTCCGGACGTGTTGGGAGGACTGAATTCAACAGTATTTAAAAATATGGTATAAAGGCTTAAAAGAAAAGATAAATTCTCTACTGTTTATATTAAAACTGAAGAGTGACTACGGAACTTGGGCGAGCCCAAAATTCCATTCAATTTCCCTTTTAATACATATTTTAAGCTAGATATACATTTTATACACATTCTACATATTTTAAGCTAGATATACATTTTATACATATTCTTGGGCAAGCCCAAAATTTCATTCAATTTTCCTTTTAATACATATTTTAGGCTCAATCTACATTTTATACATATTTGAATCTTGCTTTTATATTATGTAAACTTTGATTGCATGTTCAATATTGATTCATTCTTCAGTGAATAATGTTATTTATTATACATGACTGATAATTTACTCCACACATAGACGAGCAAAGGATATCTATTCACTCATAAAGATGCACATATGGACATATTTATTCGCACACAAATACTAGGACAAACATGACATAATTGATAGGATAAAATACTTATTGGCTGAGTAAGTATGTTTCTCAAAACAAGAGATAGACGCCTATTTTAATCTTGAACTTCTAACTTAAGCTTATAACTTCTAAAGCAACTTCATGTATAATGAATTATTTCAATGGGTTTATGAAACACTTTGATATGTATGTTTGATAGAAGGGGATCGAAATGAATTATTTTAATGGGTTTATGAAACACATTGATATGTATGTATGATATGAGGGGATGAAAAAGTATCAAGAAGTTTGTTATTACAATATCTAACATGTTTGTGCAAAGCCTTTCACAAGGGCTTAGAAAAATGTAATATGGAAGTGTTACCACCGTCACCTTAGCAATCACTTCTTTTGTTTTAGTGAATGATGAAGTCCAACACCTAGTAACTTCAAGGAATCCAATAGCAATATAAGATCAAGTCTACGATCTCTTATATTAGCTACTCAAAACATACCACCACTAGATCAAGGTTTTCAAGGTAAGTATAAGGTGGTTCAAAGAAACAATTTTCAGATTTGTATATGTGAGATATCCAAGACAATTAATGATGTTTAACATGTTGAAATAGGTCAAGAAGGTACCCCAAACACTACAAATCAAAAGAAAAGCTATGGTTGTTACTAAACTTGTGTAAAAGATACTGACTTCAGTAATGTATCAAGTTATAACATCAATAAATCAGCCCTCTAAACAAGTTAAGCATGCAATAAACTAGGGTTGAAAATACAAGTTAAACTAGGTTTTTGTAAACAATTAATTACTAAAATAACAAGGTAATATAATAGTGTTCAATATGCAAGGCGTCAAGTCCTAGAGGGCTGAAAAATAAATCAACAATGCAATAAATGATGACAAGATTCACTTTAAGGTGAAAGATGCCAATCAAACCCTAAACGTCAAGCTCAATTATGGTTAAAAATTGAATTAAAATTGCCACAAACCCTAATCTAACCCTAAAGAAATGAAGGAGAAGGGTGAATTTAGGTTTTGAGATTTGCTAGAGGGACTTACGACTAATGCCATTTATTCCTCTTAGGCATATGGAGTCAAACTATGAACTTGGAGGTCAAAGGTGAAAGACAAGCTTTGGGTAAACCCCAAAGTAGTCCACTACAAACCTTGAGAATTTAACCTATAGAATGACAACCAGGGTAATCCACTACAAACCATAGAAATCATTCAATGCCTTTTGACAAGTTTTTATCAAGATGGACTTTGGATAAACCCTAGGGTAGTCCACTACAAATCCTAGAAGGCTATGTTATAGGAAGACAACTAGGGTAGTCTGCTACAAACCCTAGAAACTTGTTCTATGTCCTTTAACAATCTCTGAACAAATGATATCAAGGGAAGGTWGTCCACTMCAAASCTTCCTAGGGTTTACAAGATAAGATCTATTCAAGAAAGATACAAGGAAACATGTTCTATCATAACTTTGATAAATACATTAACACTTCATAYAGTCATAAATAAATCCATAARGACTTAGAAATGACACTTACTAGGTATATCAATGCTCATCCAYGAAAYCCTAACCATGAAATCATCCATCAAAACTTGARAAAGCATCCATAGATCATCCCTACAAGAAGTCACATGAGTTAGTCATCCATAATAAAAGAGAAAAGATAGAAGAGACAAGTAGTACTAATCTCCACAAGTTGCCATGATCTCAAATGAGGGAGCACTTCCTCTATTTATATGAGTAAACCAAGTGCTTCACCTGATTTAGCTCATATCCTCCTAAAAAGTCCGTAAAACATAATAATAGACATGATACAAGGTGGATAGGTCTAGGTCGATCCCCAAAAATGCCTCTAAGACAATGAGACAATGCTAAAACATGAAAATGTCCCTAAAAAATGTCAGATGTGTGAGGGTAGAAGGCTCAAAAAGGTTGATGTCATCTCCAAACGGGGTACAAAAGCTCCAAAAATCATGTCTCTCCCCAAAAGGTGCATAGTACCATCAACAATCATGCCTCCTCATCAAGAAGGTCACATCCCCTCATCAAAAGGTGTTAACTCATCATCCAAAGTGCTAGGTTGGCTTAAGCAAGCATTACATCATCTTGAAGTGTGACGCCCCATCACCTGTGCAACATCCATGCTCCCAATCATGACATCATCAAGGAAAAATGCTCTATGACCTTTCCAAAGAGGTGTATTGTCATCATCAAAGGCCATGTCATCAACCTCAACCTCAACGTCCTCAAATGGGTGCAACATCCATGGTGGGGGCTCCCTGCTCTCTAAGTGACATGTCAGGGTCATGGTGCAATGTCCTAGCTCCCAAGTGCAATGTCCATGGTCTAAGAGGTGTTGAAGGGTGTCAAGAGGCATGCCAAATCATCACAAAGTCTAATGCTCATCATCAAGGCTCCAATGTCCTCCATGAAGCGCAAGGGAAGTATCACCAACGTCCTCCAAAGGACCATGGCAAAAGGTGCATCATCATCATCAAGCATGGGCTCAATGAATCAAGTGAGACTAACCATCATGGATACAAGAGTCATTAGAATCATAAAAAGTGAGTTACATCTTAATGCAAAAGCCAC